>JANKYE010573707.1:0-11426 GCA_032467995.1 Erythroxylum dillonii | reverse complement strand
GTTTTGAGTGTAAATGGAATTGAAAAGCAAGAAATGAGTAGTGAAAGTGTTAAATTTTAGAGAATTGCAAGTCTGACCTTTTGAGATGAATAGTAGCAGAGTTGACTTTTGAGCCGAAACTTTCATGAATTTTTCTATTTTGATTTAGGTAGAATTTGATGAAATAATCTCCATGAAAGTTGTAGTTTCTGTTGATAGCTTTCTATCGCTCTAAAGTATGACATTTTTTTATATCGAGATTGAAAGTTATGCTCATTCAAAGTTAAGCTTAGTTTGCTTTGTTTTTGAAAATGTTCATAAGGGTAGGTTTTGTATATGTTGGCTTTGAGGCAAATTCTGTATTGATATGGCTGGAATTGGATTAAATAGCCTTCTTGAAAGTTGTAGAGAAAATCCATAGCTTTCCAATGAGGTATAGCATGCCATTTTTGGATGTGGGAGTTGAAAGATGTGAATTTTTAAAGTTTGAATATTGTTTAGTATGGAAATTTCAGGGCAGAAACTTTGATTGGAATTTTGACCCTCATAATGATGGAATTTGTTCTTGGAGTCTCCTGAAAGTTGTAGAGAGTTCTTTTATTTTTCCATTGATACCAAGTTTATAAAATTTGGAGTTCTGGGTCAAAAGATATGAAGATTGGAAGTTAGGAGGTTAGACTGGTGTAAGGCTCGGCCAGCCCCGCGAGCGCTGGGCAATCGCCGAGCGCCCGCGCAAGCGCTGGGCGATCGCCCATCCTAGCACCCCTGCGCGGACGCTCGCCCATCGCCCGTGCTACCGACTTTTCTACTGATTCCTAATTTTTCTTAACGATTTCTGACCTCCCTTCACCTGTTGACCCATAACTTTTTCGTCCGACTTCCAATTGACCCGATTTTTAAAGCGTTGGTTTTCTAAGACATCCCCTTATCTCTCCATAAAAAATTTATGATTTTTTAGATTAATTTGAAAATATTGATTGAATCAAAGTGAGAGGATCAATTATAAGAGTATAAGTTGGATATTTTTCAGAACATGCTTTAGTAATTTGGATATATCTTGATTTGTACAGCTCCGATTTAGTTGATTCTTGTTGAAAATTAAACTAGAGACATGGGTATACAAGTGTTATGAAGGAATAGAATTTCAAGTCAGTCCCTAAGATGTTTAATTTCTGGAGTGAAGTTAGGTGTAGTGTTCAGTCTTGGTTTAGTTTTGGTTTGAAAGTGTTTTGGTCATAACTTCTTCATTTCTAAACCAAATTGAGTCTTTTTGGTGTCATTAGAAAGATAAGACATAGAGGAACATTTTTCTAGAAGGAAGTATTGTCAAATTATTTCATTTACCTTATCAAAATAAGGAGTTAAGATGTCAGTTTTTCAGGACAACAGGAGGGCAAAAATAGAAAGATCACTTCAATGAAGGGTAAAAAGGAAAGAACAAGAAATGTGTGGTTTTGTTTAAAAGATGAAGAGAGCTGTCGTAGGAGTCAGAAAAATAGAAGAAGAAAGAAGAGAGGAGAGTTTCGGTTCTTTTGGAGAGAAGAAGAAAAAGGTTAGGGTTTGATTTTTCTTGGATTTTTAGATGGATTTTGATGGTTGTTCAATGAGGAAAAAGAAAGAGGAAGGTTTAATCTTCCATTAGAGACAAGAAGCAAAAAAATCGTGGGTGAAGATTCAAGATGAGTTGTTTAAAATCTTTTGTAATTTTTGATGGGTTTTGGTTCAAATGGGTTAGGAAAAGTATGGGAATGGTTGTTCTAGGATTAATTTCATGTTTTGTTTCCTTAGGTTTTCCAATTTTTAGGATCCCTTTTGATTTAGGGTTTTGTGATTTTGATGAAGGGGATTAAGAAAAGCAAGAGGAGAGGATTTGGACAAGTTGTAAGCATGGATATGAGTTGGGTACCATGTTTATAATTTGAATTATAAGCCATATATATGTTTTCAAAAAATCAAGATGATGAAATGATTTCAAAAATATAAATATCAAGAAAATAAAGAATTTTCATATTCATGGTTTTGAATGATTTAATAATATTGCTAAAGTGTTGCATTCTTTGTGCTTGAATGAATGAGATTTTGATATGTGAATTTGTGTGACATTGTGTCATTATGAATGAAGTTGTGTTTGAATAGGACATGATTATGAAAAATTGAGTGTTCAAAATGTGCCTTTGGGCAATCAGTTTTCAAGTGTGAAAATATCTGTTATGTGGGTTTGGTTAGGTCCCATAAGATGTCAAGTGCACTTGTCAAGGCTTCGCTGCTTGCCCGTTAGTGGCATTGGAGTTTCGTTAAGGACTCCCATAAGTTCACGGCTACACTGGACCGCTATGCGGGAAGGTGTAGTACGTTCTGTTTACGGCTACACATGACCGCTATGTGGGAATGTGTAGTACGTTCTATTTTCTGGATCGACCCAAACCAATTTTTTTTGATGTGTTTATGTGCATTGTTTTGTTTATAAATGTGCTGCATGAATGATTTAAAACTGATCATGAATGATTTGAAAAGTTAAGAAATTTGAAAAATAAACATTTGACAAATTTCTACCGTGAAATTTCTATAAAATGGCAAAATTTTTGAAAAATGCTTTTTGCTTATTTTTCGGTTATAAACATGTTATACACGAGCTGTAAAGCTCTCTCCCTTTCATCCCCATCTCCAGATATCGAGAAGGAGATCAGATGAAAGCAAGTCAAGACCTCCGTTCATTTGTATATATATGTTGTAGGGTTTGGTGAAATGTCTGTAAGAATAAGATTTTAGACTTTTGTTAAGAATTTTGGAATTATTTGTATCCTGTGTATTTTTGGAGTTGTATCTTTGTTTTTGAATTCGGATTTTGAGATTGATGTTGTGTTGTGGCTTGAAAATGCCATTAAAGTTTGTAATGCATTTATTTTGGAATGTGAATAATGAGTTATAGATTTTGCGTATGGAATTGGGATTTATATATTTGTGTATGGATATATGTTTTGATTGTGTTTGGATTCCGGACGGGAGGTTCGATAATTTTGATGATTGAGAATTATTGAACTGCTTTGGGTATATGCATGTGTTTGGATTCCGGATAGGAGGTCCAATGATTGTGTTGATGGATTTGAAATATTGAAGTGCTCTTTGTTTATGGCTTGATTGGTATAGCGATGTGTGAGATGTTTATGAAAAAAAATAAGAATTGAGATTTGAATGTGGATGAATTACAAATGGGAAATTGAATTCTTTTGAATGATGAAAAAAAATGTATACTGATTTGGATTGGTTTAGATCAGGATTGTCTTATAGTTTTTCAACGAGTTTTTTTGTTTTTTGTTTTTCTAAAGTACACGTTTTCGGATGTCGGACTTTGACTTAAGTTTGATTTGCGATCTTTCGATTCCTTTGGTTTCCGCTTTGTTTTCCGCTTGATGATTCCTCCGCTTTCTCAAGCTTTTTGATCCGTCTTTCGCTTTATGATTTCCGTTTTGCGGTTGGACTCTGGTTTCAAAATCAAGTCTCAACAATTTTTGTCAATACAAAACTCAAACTCTATTGGCCATTGCAGTTGACTTGTCCCAATCTTTATGTCCTTCTCTCTGAATCTACACGGGGCAAATCCACCGTGCTAAGTGTTACAAAGGTCACCTTAGAGACTTGAACTTTCACCCGAAGTTTCTCGCTCGTACCCTTTGCATGGCAGTCTCACTTAGATCTATTAAAATAAGACTCAGCCTTTCTCGACCCTCGAAGTGTTTACCTCGCACATACTCGAAAAAACAATATGGAAGCAACAAAAATATAGGCAACAAGGAAAACACAAAGATACGGTCAAAAGACCAACTTTATATACTTTCCCTCAAAAGAATACAAAGAATGCTCTCTCTGGAAACTCACTCCTTCTGAATGAATAAGAAGAGCAAAGCTCGAATGAGCTATATACAGGCATCCTAGCTTAGAGTCACAGATTTTCACTAGATCTGAACTACCTAAGATCACATCCATCTCTATCAAATAAGATCTCATGAATCAATTGGATGACACCTTAATCCAAATAGGACTCTAACTGATAAGATAGAATCTAACAAGATAATATAAAGATAGAGTTTACATTTATCTAGAACACTAACATCCTTATCCACAAAGATCTTCACTATCTTCAGATGTTGAGTTTTACTGTAACTCTAACACCCAGTCATCGCCACATCATCCAAGATCTCCTCATGATCTCTATCCACTGATGATGCAATGTGATCTCGTCGAAGCCCATTAGCACACTGGCCTGATCCAATGCTTCCCATAACAAGTCCGTTACTCGTAATCCATCCATCCGAGCATAGCCAAATCCTTAGTCTGTCAAGTCCTTAATCTGGGTCAAGTCAATCTCCAGAAAGTCCGATGCTCTACCAAAATTCGTACCAAGTCCGATCCCATTTGCCCACGTTTGCCTTAGTGTTTTCACCATAGCCTATCCGTACATAGGTCCATCAATGCACGTCTATAGATAAGTCCATCTTCCATGATCCAGCGACTAAGTACAAGTCACAAACTAAGTTAGCATAAAATCTCACACAGTTCACATACCTTCAACCTGCCTCGCCAAAGTGAAGTGCTTAAGCGTCTCATCGCGCTCGTATGCCTTCGCGCATCCTCGCAGGGTCTTACATGCCTTTGTGCCTTCTCATGCACCCTCGGGCCGCGCATGACTTAGTTTGCCAACTCCGCGCGGCCTCGCATCCGAATCTTACGTCTCGTCGAAGATTTTCGCCAATGTGCGCCTACGTGTACCCATGGGTATCGAATCTTACCTACTCTCGAGATCTTTGCCGATACTTCCCGCATCCCTCGCCTACTTCACAAGTTCCTCGAGTTTTGCTCACCAACTCGCAAGACTTCACCTTATTCCTTGTCAACACGTCTTCCTCGTGCCGACTTACGTGTCAAGCATTGGCTAAGGTTTGCCAACACTCGCACGACCCTGCGGTCTGAACTTAGGGGTCTAACAAACCATCCCCACTAGAAGAATTTGACGCCCTCGTCGAAATAATCTATGGCACTCCTCCGCGAGTGGTTCCCTCAAAGACTTCTTAGTCAGCTTTCGAAGACGATAGCATGTCTTTATATCCATTGGTACTTCACCCACGTACCATTTTCCCAATCCATTGGGGTTATCTTTGCTTCCACTTGGACTCACCTTCCCAAGGCTCACCGTGCCTGCCAAAGACATGTTGAGAAGAGCTCCATCTGCTGAGCTTTCCTTATCACCTTGATCCCTTGCGATCTTGACAATGATATACTCCTTACCCGCCTTCTGTTTTTCTCGAGCATAATTTGGCTCCTTTTCAATGATCATAGTCGAAACTTGTGCTACCAATGTTGTAATCTCTTTCGTCCCACCAACAAATCTACAACATTTAACAAAGAAGGATTTTTTGTCAAGCATAACCATCATACCTCCCAAACTTGGATACAACACCATCTTTGCTGCCTTAAGGAAATTGATTCTCAATATCATCTCAAAATCCTCAAGTGGTACGACTATGCAATTCATCTTGGCATGCCAACTCCTTATGCTTACTAGGACGTTGTAAGCAACTCCCATCATTGCTTATGCCTTACCCACCAGGGCTTTTAATTTTGTCATGGTCTTGGACACTCTAAGCCCCAACTTGCGCACCATCCTTTCCGCTACCAAGGAATGTGATGAACCCATATCCACCATCGCGGTCACCTCTATCCCATTAACCTGTATTTTCACACACATCAGTTCATCATAAGGATTAGGTTCTTTACCAACCACATTCAACAAGACAATCGAATTTAGCGCGCCGTATCATCCGAAGATTCTCCCTCTTCTTTGGCTACCAGGGCGGTTAGCTTTTCTTTCCTCGGACATTCTCTTGCATAATTGATCCACCGCATAGATAACAAGCAATCTTGCCCTTTCTGGAGGACGTCTCCCCACTCTCGGAACCACCATCTTGCTTGCTTTTCCCATTGAAGTCTCCCTTCTTGGAATTCTTCTTCCTTTTCCCCTCGATATTCTCCTGTTGAGCATGGCCTTTGCCCTTCGTAGAATGAGAGGAGTTTACCTTAGTTTCTTTCATTGCTCGAAAATCCACCAAGGCATCAACGACCGCGATTGCACCAACCATGTCCTTCACTTTTTGCCTCCACATCTCCATTTGCGCCGACGATTGTAACCTGGACAAAAAGTTGAAAAGCTTTTCCTCGTCTGACATGTTTTCAATATCAAGGAACAGAAATCTAAAAGATTTCACATATTATCTTACCGATCTGTCCTGCTTCGGCTTCTTCAAATCCTACATCGAAAGCCATGAAGTATTCATGGGAAGGAATTGATCCTTTAACTCCTTCTTCATGAGCTCCCACATATTTACGGGAGTTCTACCTGCGCTGATTTCCACAGAGGTCCTCGTCCTCCACCAAAGCTTGGCATCCCCATCCAAGTACATAGCTGTTATATTGACCTTTTCAGCGTCGGATACCTTAGCAGCTGCAAAGTATTGCTCCATATCACACAAAAAGATCTCCAACACCTTATAATCCCACACGCCTTCGAACACCCTAGGTTCACGTACCTTCACAGAAGAAAATTGTGGTGTTGAGCCTTCTCCTCGCTTGGCATCTATCATTGCAACGAAACGCTTCAGTACTGTGATCTTGAACTGGGACTCCTCTTGTGCCTTCAACACATCCACCATTTGTTGTTGCAATTGTTGGATCCGTGTCTCCAACATCTCGAAACAAGTATTGTGAGAAGTGACTTCTTCCTCCCCTTGAGGAATAGGTCCAATGAGTGCCTCCAACTTAGACACCCGTTTTGTCAAGTTGCCTACTGCCATTTTGAACTTTGGCTCTAATACCAGTTGTTACAAAGGTCACCTTGGAGACTTGAACTTTCACCCAAAGTTTCTCGATCGCACCCTTTGCACGACAATCTCACTTAGATCCGTGATTGAACCCAAGTTTATTATATAAATTGGCAATATTTTCATGGTCTTTACTACACTTCTTGGCTCCTTTTCTTAGATTATATGCTTAATTTGACTCTTGAGTGCCTATCTTTATTTTATGTAGTCTGAGAGTACAATTGTCACAAATTATTACTAATTGCACTAAACCTATTTTCTAAGAATAATTGATACTGCAAATTGCCATTTTCCATTGTAGGGGACTCAAAAAGAAGAGACTCAAGAAGAAGAAGTAGAGTCAATGAAGGCTGAAGAGGATAATTCAACAAGTCAACAGGTGCAACAGAAAGTTTGCCATTGTGAAGGTCGATGTATCGCTGCGGCGAATATTGAAGGATTCCAAGCAAAATTTTTGGGAAAAGTTCGCCACAACAAACGCACCCTGTCTTTGCGATGAACCTTTGAATACTCGAACCATTTTTAGGAAACTCACCTACTGTGCAACCCGATCCAAACTAGTTTTCTTTTAAAAACCTACCATTTTAGGTTAAAAAGGGGAGCCAACACTTAATATAGAGAACTTTTTGACTCTCTCTAAACGATCGGACACAACTTCATCCATTCTCCTCCACTTTATCATCTACTCCTCCACCGACAGCTGCTACCATAGATGCTTTTGGGGGGTTTCTGGTTGTAAATTCTCCTGAAACTATGCTTGGCTAGGCACCTCTTTCCTCTTAGAGATGTAGTAATGGCTAGAGTTCAACGGGCTTCAAAGGGGAGTAGTGTAATCATGTTCAGCTACATTGTTATGAATTCCTAGGTTTAGGATATGTAATGTGTAGACGAATATTCCTAATTAGAGTTTAATCAAGTGTTGAACATTAAATGTATTAATGGGTTTTATCGATGTAGAACTTTGAACTTGAATATATGAAGTCTCATATATTTCTATTTGTGATTTGGTTAATTCTCTTTTATCTACCTACTTGTGTTTGATATTGAGATGAAGCTAGATTCTTAAATGACTTATTGCATTGACTTACTCATTGCACACACTAAGATGCATTTAACAAGGTTTTAATAAATGGAGTCCATGGACTAAAACCTTGGACTTAAAGAGTTCTTTAAGTTTTACCAATTGAAACTTAGTGATTCACTCTTATAAAAAAGTTTGTTTTGAATTATGATACCAAAGCTCATTTTTAAGAGGATACTATTATCATTTGATTCGTGTTTTTATCTTACTTATTCCCAAAAATCCAAAAATACTCTTTATTACATTTTCCTTACAATTAATTTCATTTTGCCAATATTTACAAACATCAAAACCCCCTTTCCTTAGCTTGCATTTCATGACACATAGTTAGCTTAGATCAATTCATTAGATTCCGATTAAGTGAGACGACCCGAGGTTGAATTTTATTCTACAATCCTTGGAATTAAATTTTTAACTTGACCTCCAAGAGTAAAAACAAGAATGCTTCGAATCAAAATGGCACCGTTGTCGGGGAACCAAGTAGTTGGTTCTTTAGGTTAGTTGTTGTCATTTTTGTTGTTAAGTAAGGCGAGCAACCTTGGTTTAGTTTGCATTTTAGATAGTTTAGTGTTATACTTGTCAATAGTATAGGATTTTAATTTTTTTGAATAGCATAAATTTTGAAAACTCATACAAAGCATACTGAACTTTTTACCCATTGTATACTTAGCATTTTTACACCTACACAGTTTTGAACATTTCTTTGCTGCTTTTTCATACATACATTTTTCTTGCACACTTTACTCTTCATACATACTTTCACACATCTATACACTTGCATACATCACATGTCACCTTTTATCTGACTTTATGTGCTTGCGAGGAAATTTTGTTTCAACTTCTTTTCATTTGAACTATTTCTATGCATGCCCCGAAGAGCTAAACTTGTTCCTTTCCAACCTGAAATTGAGAGACACTTGAGGAAGATTAGAAAAGAGAGGAAAGAACAAGAGAGAAGTAAGGTAGTTGTGGACAAAGAGTCTAGTTAGCTAAGTAGTGAGAGTGAGTTGATAGAAAGAGTGATCATGGCTGAGAACCCAGCTTTTATGCAAAATCCTAACTTTCATGCTAACCAACCTAGAAATGGTGATAATGGAGGAAATGGGGAACATAAGAGAGTTGGAGAAAATAATGGGAATCAGAGACGGAGATCCATTAGGGGAGCAACAACTTCTGATGTGAATTATGACTCATTTATTACTTCTTGTCCTAATTTTGATGTTAATTTTGAAGTTAAAGGATTACTTATTAACTATTTTCCTAAATTTCATAGCTTGACAGGAGAAGATCCCTACATGCATTTGCAATCTCTGTCTATGATCTGTCAGAGTATGAAACCAGTGGGAGCTTTACTTGATTAGGTACTATGGAAGGTTTTTCACTTGTCCTTGGAAAGAAAAGCACGGGAGTGGTACATGAGCCTCCCTAGGCATGTGGCGAATGCCTACCATAGTTGGGCTAATCTGAGGAAGGCTTTCTTGGGAAAGTACTTTCCAGCTTCCAGAACTTCATCAATAAGGAAGCAGATCTATTCAGTACGATAGGATTATGATGAATCCATTTATGATTATTGGAATCGCTTCCAAGATCTATTGTCCAGATGCCCCCATCACCAGATACCTGATGAGTAGTTAGTGCAGTACTTTTATGATGGGCTAAAAAGTCAAGATAAAGGTATGTTGGATGCAGCATGGGAGGTTCTTTAATTGATCTTATAGCTACAGAGGCATGGGATTTGATCAAGAAGATGGCTTTGAATCATCAACAGTACAGTGTGAGAGATATTAGAGGAGTACATAAGTTGGGAGCTTCAACAACACAATCTAAAAGAATGGAGACTTTGGAGTCTAAGGTTGATTCATTGGAGAATAGAATCACTTCACAATTGTCTTTCATCACTGTAGAATTGAAGAACATGAATGTGCATCGCCCATCATCTTCTACGGATCTTACTGCACCCAGTTGTGATACTTGTGGGTCAGTAATGCACATATCCAGTGTTTGCCCCAGCCGGTATGAGGAGGTGTCTGTAGTGTATTTAGAACGGACAAATCAAAAGTGAGACCTTTACTCCAACAATTATAATAAGGTATGGAAGACAAACCCTAGGTTTAGTTGGAGGAATGAAGAGGGCAGGGCTCCAAATAGATTACAATAAGGAGGAGGAGCTGGTACTTCCACTAACCAATTCCCTAACCAACAGCAAGCCCTAATCTTCCCACCCAAAGAGGACACTAACCAACTGCTGCACCATATGATGACTTTAATGAAGGAAGAAAGGACTTCGAACAATAATCAGTTCAATGTTATAGCTTCTTTAATTTAGCAAGACTCTTCAAAAAGTGTTGCTCAATTTAATGCACTGGAAAAGAGAATGGAGCAATGGGAGACTAAAGTCAAGAACATTAATTCCCACTTCACCCAGTTGTTAAATAATATGAGTGAGAACCAAGCAAGGAGCGGTGGAACAATCCCCTCAAACACTGTTATGAACCCCAAAAGTTTAAATGCAATTGCTCTTCGTAGTGAGAAAAAAGTTAGTTTCAACAATCAAAATAAGGAAGAAGGCGAAGAGGAGATTAAAAGTGAAGAATTGCCTGTGATAAAGGATAAAATCAAGAAATCTGAAAGTTTCAAGGAAAAATCACTTTTGACTGAAAAGAAGTCCAAATCAAGGAGCAAGGAAGCTAATTCATAACGCTTCAAGGAACAAGCAACAATAAGGGATCATGTGGAATCAAGCAAGCATGGAGCCAATGAAACCAATGGTAGGGAGGTAAATCTTCAAGACCTTCCTTTTCCTAATTCATATTTGATGAGCAAGCGAATAAATGACATTAAACATGAAAAAGATATCATTGATTTATTCGGTACAGTGGAAGTCAACATTCCTTTGCTTGATCTTATGAAACGGGTTCTTGCTTATGCCAAAGACCTTAAGGACCTGTTTACTCATAAGAGGAAGTTTAGGCCAAATGAAAGAGTCCAAGTAAGCTCAAATGTGTTCGCCTTATTCAAACCCCAGATCCATGTAAAATGCCAAGACCTTGGATCTTTCACCATTCCTTGCACTATAGGTAGAGTTACCATAGGGAGAGCCTTGTTAGATCTAGAGGCAACCATTAATGTTATGCCTAAGTCTATTTATCAGTCATTAGGGGTCAAGAACCTTAAGTCTACATCAGTAGTTCTCCAATTGGTGGATAGGTCGATTAGGCATCTTGTGGGCATTATAAAGAATATTTTGGTCTAAGTCAAAGGATTAGCTTTTTCAGCTAAGTTTTATGTGCTTAATATGTCTTTTGAAGTTGTGCAGGACACTTCTTTGATTCTCGGTCGACCCTTCTTAAGGACTGCTAGTACCATGATTAGCATGAAAGAAGGTACGATTACCATGAAGGTAGGATGCAACATCCGACTACCATAAAGCAAATACCCGAATACCCTGAGGACATCCAAGTACATACCTTATGATAATGGTATGTTGGAGCAAA
>JANKYE010573065.1:0-11434 GCA_032467995.1 Erythroxylum dillonii | reverse complement strand
TTATTATTAGTAATAAAATATTTATTATTATTTTAAAAACTTTGAAAAAAGGGGGGGAAGGAGAGATAGGATGGAGGGAGGGAAATTTTGCAAAAAAGTCCCCCAATTTTTTAAAATTTTCGGTACCGGCTGGTATTTGACCGGTAGGCCGGTACAACCAAAATTGAACGGTACCAACCAACATTTAAATCCAGTACCAAAATTGAACGGTACGTTCCAGTCGATACCGACCAGAACGGAACAAAACTCGTAACAATGACATAATCCATGACAATGCGAAGCCCATCCATAGGCCAGACGAAGGCCGAATCAAAGACACTATGATTATGCCACTTCTATAAGAACTAGCACGCTACTCCAAAGATAGTTGCCCAACTATACTGATGGAGAGTGGATGGAGATTGGAGGTTGCTAAGAAGCCACGAGACCTCGTCTGTGCGGGAGAGAATCCTATCCTGACAGACAGTTGGAAAACGGTGGCAGAAAGACCTAACTCGTGGACAATCCCAAAGAGCATGAAGAATAAACTCTTCCTGTCCACAAAAATGACACCCACTGTTCAGAGTAAGATGTCTCACCACCCATTGTTGATTAGTTAACAGCTTCTGTTTCGTAAGCAGCCAGAGAAAAGACCTTATCCGTTGGGGCCCAGCCTATTTCCACACGACCTCGCCTAGCTGCCAAACAGAGCCTTGATGCACAAGATGCCAGGTCGCTGTCAGCCCCCTCCAAAAGGTCGAAGGTCCCGTGCAAGCCAAAGTAAGGGGGAGATGAGAGAAATCGACCCGGTATTTGGCTCTCAGGAGCCAGACCCATAAGGCATAAGGTTTAGTGAGAAGTTCCCAACCAAGCTTAGTAAGAAGTGCATCGTTCGTTGAGCGAAGGCGTTTTAAACTCAGGCCCCCTTCTTTTTTAGACGTACATACAGCAGCCCAACTTATAAGGGGAATTTTCCGAGACCCCTCCTGGGAACCCCAAATGAAGTTCTGCATAAGTTTTTCCAAATCGTCGCAGAGTTGGCGGGGTAGTCAAACAATTTGCATAGTGAAAATAGGGAGGGCGGCGATAACAAAGTGGGTTAAAGTAACCCTGCCTACTAAAGAAATTGTCCTGGCCTTCTACCCAGCCAATTTCTTATGGATTTTGTCCAGAATGTACTGATAAGTGTGGCGAGAAGTACGCTCATGGATCAGAGGGACACCAAGGTATTTCCCAAGGTTATTCGTACTAAGACCAACCAACGTTTGGTTGAGACGCCATATAGCGGGGTGGGGAACGTTCTTGGAAAAAAAATACCCGAAATTTATCTTTGTTCATGCGGTGTCCTGAAGTGCTACAGAAGGTCTCGAGTGTCCTGGAAAGCAGTTGCGCTTGACTATCCGTGGCTTCTGCAAAGAGAATAAGATCGTCGGCAAATAATAAATGAGAGAGAGACGGGCCTGTAAGGCTTAACTTAATCGGATGCCACTATCCCCACCCCACCTCCAGGTTAATCAGATGCCCTAAACGTTCGGGACAAAGCACAAACAAGTAGGGTGATAAGGGATCGCCCTGCCTGAGGCCTCTAGAGGGGTGAAACGGATCGGATAAGGACCCTTGCCAGTCAACCTGTATGGTAACGGTCATAACACACTTGAGGATGATCTGGATAAGGTTGGTAGGGAGCCCAATGTTTGTGAGGATCGTGTAGGAAATCCCAACGAAGCCAGTTATAGGCTTTTTCCATATCAACTTTGAGCGTCATATAACCGGTTTTGCCCTATTTTTTCCTCATCGTGTGAATAACCTCCTGGACAATAATAATGTTATCGGTGATTGTGCGGCTTGGGATAAAGCTACATTGATTGGGTTTCACTAGAGAGCCAAGATGACCTTTCAGCTGATTCACAATTATTTTGGCTATGGTCTTGTACAGCACTGTAAAGAGGTTGATGGACCGGAATTGGGAGATGTGGGTAGGGTTGGGAATTTTAGGGATTAGGACTACAATGGTATGATTCAAATCCTCCTCTCACCGCTCCTGCCCGAAAAACGCTTGGATAAAGGTGATAATAGAGGGACCTACTGTGGCCCACTGGTTCTGAAAGAAGAGCGTATTGAAACCATCCACTCTCGGGGCTTTATTAGGGTGTATGGAAAATACAACACTCCGAATTTCAGTAGTATGGACTGGGGTATCTAGCTCAGAAATCCTATCGGCGGAGAGACATGGGAAAGCTCTAAAGGGGAGCGGTAGAGGCCGGGAATCATCTTCAGGGGTGTTCAACTGCTTATAAAAGTTACGGGCTAATTGTCGCAGCTGCACTGGTTTGAGATCAAAGAGCCCGTGTCATCTGTAAGGCAGTGGATTTTGAGTTTCTTTCGTTTAGCCAGGGTGACGGTGTGATAAAATTTGGTGTTACGATCACCCTTCGAGATCCAATCACATTTGGCCCGTTGGTGACAGAAAATCTCCTCCTCGCTTAGTACTTGATAAAGCACAGTGCTAAGCTAGTCCTCCAGATCTAAAAGCAATTCGAAACAGCCCATTTGCATAGCGCGATGGAGACTCGCCAAATAAGCGAGAAGACGTTTTTTACGACGGAAGATGTGGCCAAAAACATCCTTATTCCACTGCGAAAGGTGATTCAAAAGGGTGGCTAGGGAAGTCCTGAAGGTGCCGGCAACCGAGTTCCAGTGGGTAGTGACCACGTCGGCGAACCTTGCATGAGCTAGCCACGCATTTTGAAATCGAAAGACGGGGGGAGGGGGAGTTTCCAACATTCAGAGAGAGACTGTTGGTTTGGATCAACAGGGAACGGTGGTCCGATCTGAGGAAGGGTAGGTGAGTTATAGACGTTGTGGGGAAGGAATGCAGCCAGGGAGTTGATCCAAACACACGGTCCAAGCGTGCTTGAGTTATGCCATGGCGCCACGTGAATTGGGACCTGACGAAGCCCAAATCGTGGAGTCCACTGGCATAGACCCAATTCCTAAAGAGTTGATTTACTACGCAATCGGTTATAGCACCACCTTTTCTGTCCGAAGCTGCAAGTTTAGCATTAAAATCGTCACCCACTGTCCAGGGCTCAATAGTAGACTCCCCTAACTAAGTTAACAGCGACCATAAGATATTTTGGGAAGAAAATTGAGGGTTAGCATACACCAGAGTGAAATTGAAAAAATCACCAGCATACTGGACTCTGGTATGAAGGAACTGCCGGTGTGCCACCATCATTGAAACCTCAACTTTGCTTGTCCAAAGGAGCCAGAGGTCGCCAGAAAAGCCATCGACTTCGACCCTGAAGGAAAAATCATAGCCCAACTTTTGGATCACCTTGAGCACTCTAGCACTACTAATACGCTGTTCGAGCAAGACCAACATGTCAGGGCTATAAGTACGCATATAATGACGAAGGATTGTATGCACGCGGGTTCCGCCCGTGCCCTAACAATTTCAAATAAAAATTGACATCATGAGTGCGGGGCTAGGCCAGGCTCCCTTACATCTTCCGGTAAGGTGGTGATCGCTTGGAGATAGCCCGCTTCTCCGCTGTCAGGGATGTCCATTCCTTGGGCTTCATCAATTGCCAAGTTCGAGGCTACGGGGGTTGGGTTAGTAAGGATTGGGACTGGCTCTGGCCCACTATCTCGTGTAGACTCAACCCTTGGACTGAGGTCGGCCTGACTGGAAAGGCGGGTCGCGACTGTCCTGTCGATTTAAGCTGTTCTGAGACTATGACAAATCATCTCGGAGTGGGACATAATATTTATCGCAAGGTGTTGAGCAGTAGGTGTAGGGGCTAATTGGACCTTTGGGGTACCCGTAGGGCCCGCGGTGATAGGGCCATCATCAAGTCTGCTTGAGGAGGTTAGCCCCTTGATCCAGATTTGGTTTTGGCCTTTGGTCCAGCCCATGGTTGACACTTTGGCCCAGCAGATGATGACACCACCTATGGCCCAGAGGCCATGAGCTCGGTGAGGTTTATGCACAAGTCCATGCTTGAAGAGAAGCGTGAGCAGGAGTCCCCAATGGTCCAGAGCGTCCTTCTTCCATTTGCACCATAGTTGTCAGTGGTGAGTACCTCGAGCCGCTCGTCAGTGGTTGTATCGAGCGGCTAGCAGAAGGATGCTGATTGAGATGTAGCGTTGGGACTTGCGTTGTCTTGCACTGAACCTGGGTCCATTGCTCGTAACCGAAGGAGGAAACGTCGTCTGGTCTGGATGAAACGGCTTCGTTAGTGGTGCGGGGCACTGGAGTTGTGTTGTCTCAGACATCTATGGAGGTTACCGGACCTGGCGTGGGCTGAGGGAGCTTCGGGCACTTAAATGGGTCGTGTCCAACCATTCCACACTCGAAAAAAATTGTAGGCAGGCCTTCATATGCCACCAAGATCAATTCACCATCCAGCTCTACTGCGTATCGAAGCGGGACACTAAGGTCCACTTCCACAGCTACATGAGCGAAGCGTCCTCATTGGGCAAGTAACATGGTTTCGTCGATCTTCATCGTCCTCCCCAAGATGTTTCCTAGTACGGTTAGTATCATCGGGTGATAGCGGGTGATGGAGAGCTTCGGAAATCTCACCCACACCACTACCTGAGTAACCTTACCTTGGGAGGGTCGAAAGTCGGGCCTCCACTGTTGGACAGACAGGGCATGGCCAAAAATACTCTAGGGGCCATCCATAAGGGTAAGATCAAAGTCCTCTGCCTCCACAAACTTAACCAGAAAATAATCAAAGTCGAGATCAACGATCTTCACCGGTCCCTTCGGTTTCCATTGAGCTTGAAGCCGGTTGTAGAGGAGACAGTAGCCTATACTACGACCAATTAACTTAACTATCACAGTGTTGCTCCACTGTTGGTCCAGTTTCTCCCGAAATGAGGAGGATAGGAAGACGCCGCCCCCGTCCTCGACCAACAACTGGGCAATGACACCTTCAGTGACCTCAATGTAATCTTCCTTTGGCCAGGGGGAGATTTTTCTTCAACTAGCTTCGGTAGCAACCCTGAAACTGCTGCATTATAAGAGGGTTTAAGACCTGACTCAACATCCTCATCACGTTTACAGGTGCGAACCTTCTTGGACAAGTGCCCATTCGACCCAGAATCGGCCATGATGAGTTGCGCTCTACGGAGTAGGAAGAAAGCAGCAAAATTCGTAGACGGTGTACTATAGCAACTTGTAGAGAGAGAAAAGGTTAGCTTAAACAAACAAAGATAGGCAAAAAAAATTTTAGACGACAATTTACGTAATATATAGGAACGGCCCCAAGAAAATCGTGGAGGAAATAATTAATCGGCTTCATTGACACTTTGATTGGGCCTTCTCCTCCCTCCGAATTGTTGGTAAGCTACCTTTGTCGGCTTGGTTGGATTAAGCGAAACTCATTCCTGTTTATAGAGTTTGGAACCCTTAGCAGACTGGCAATGATAAACGGGAGGAAAATACAACTATCTGGAGCTAGTAGTTCGATCAGGGAAGTTCAAAAGTAAGAATTTAGTTACTTGACATCCTCAAATATAAAGAAGAAAACATATCATTTGTTTTGAATCTCTGATCCTATAGCTATGGAAAGTGAGCATCCACATGAACAATAAAGTTAATATTCATAACTCGTCTTCTGGGTTTTTGTTGAATTGAATAAAAGATCTTAAAAGACTTCTTATAGGAATAAGTTACTTATTCCAAAAGTTGTTAATTTTTATTGCTAAAAAAATGAAAACTACATTAGGAAACTTTTTTTTATACGAAGGGAAAAAGAGTACACTGGTTACAAAACAAGTCAGGGGAAACAGATCCCCGACATATCCTTTAAAAGGATACTATGGCACCTTATAGGTGTAATATCAACATAAGTGACCCTAATGTCGTAATGTCCTGCCTGGGCGGCTAGCCAATCCGCGCAGCTGTTGCTCTCTTAGAACACGTGACGATGAACAACAGACCAGTTTCGATTGAAAAGTTCCCAGATACCCATGACTATAGGGTTGCTCGACTGAGAGCACGTGGTCGTAGAAGAGAGGAGCTGGTGGACCCCCATCGAGTCCACTTCCAGCTCATTCCTACGGAAGCCCAACCTCCAAGCCAACGAGAGTTCGGTTTAGACGGCCCAGAGTTCCGCTGACAGCACTGTGCACCAACCGATGTTCTGAGTGAAACCTCCAAGCCAGTTTCCTTTACTATCGCGGATGAGACCACCTGTTGTAGCCGTGAACTGTGTACGATTGCCTGCTCCATCGGTGTTCAATTTAACCCAACCTGACAGCGGCCGACTCCAACCGATGAGTTGTTCTTGGCAGGGACGAAAGCCAGAGGAGACCAGGCTGTGCCTCTCGGTAGCCTTCTAAACCTGATCTGTAAAGACAAGATGAGACAAGTGGGTGAGGTGGGTCGCACCAAATTAGAATCAAAAATAGACTTATTCCTCCATTTCCAGAGGAACTAGCAAGTCAATCCAAAAAGAAGCGCCCAACCTTGGCCCTGAATAGGGTGATGCTGGTGGAGGTTGGTGAGAAGCCAGTCGTTGGTGGGAAGAGCGAAGGAGGACGAAGTGACGAGGCCCGGCGTAAAAGTGGCCCACACTTGTTGAGTAAGCGAACAATCTCGAAAAACATGAAGGGAGGATTCTTCTTGGAAACTGTGGGGACAAGTATCATCTGGAGTGAGGTGTCTGCACACTCGTTGTTGATTACTAAGCAAGCAGTCCTGCACTAGTAATCATAAAAAAGAGCGCACCCACTGGGGTCCCGACCACTGCCAAATGGCCCGTCAAACCCCGTGTGTAACTTCGTCCTCGTGGCCCAGAAGCATGGAGTAAGCAGAGGCAACGGTGAAGTTACCATGGTCAGAGGCACCCTAGATTATCCTATCATGGCCCAAAAACGGGGAAGGGGGAAACACACCGGCAATGGTTCTGCAAATCGAGGACGGGAGATAAGATTGGAAGGCTTCCAAATTCCAATTACTGGTGGGTTCCACGAAGGTATGGACGCTGAAGCTAAGAAGAGGGTTCGGTATGGGTTGAGTAGAGTGGGGGAGGAGTGGGCCGACTCCCGTGAGCCAAGGGTCGAGCCAGAAACGCGTCGTAGTTTCATTTCCGAGCCTCCATGTCATGCCTTGTGTCACAATATGCCATGTTGCTTTGATACTCCGCCACACCATCGATCCCCCAGAGGAAGGAAAGGAGGGGGGAAGGTGGTTCACATCAAAAGCATATTTACCCGAAACCACCTGGACCCATAAGGCATTGGGTTTGTCGATCAAAGACCAGCCGAGTTTAGCCAAGAAAGCATCATTCATTTCCTGAAGCCATCGGATACCCAGTCCCCCCAGCTCCTTGGGCTTACAAACCTCCTCCTAGCAAACGAGGGGTAGCTTCTTCCTCTCGTGAGACAAGCCCCACAAAAATTGTCTCATGGCTTGTTCTAGGGCGTCACACAACCCGTGTGGCAACCGGACAGTCTGCATCGTATAACTCGGAATAGCCGCTAAGACCGATTGAACCAAGGTGACACGACCAGCGAAAGACAACGTGGAAGGGGACCATCCCAACAGACGGTTTAGGATCGTGTCCAGAATGTGTTGATAGGTATGCTTGCCGACACGTTGGTGCAGCAGGGGAAACCCCAAGTACCGATCTAAATCGGTAGTCCGGAGGAAACCTAACTCGCTACTTAAGGCACGATAGGTCGAAGGAGGGACATTCCTGAAGAAGTAGCATCTCGATTTGGCTGTACTCACACGTTGTCTAGAAATGGTGCAGAACGAGTCCAGAACATGCCGGAGGACATGAACTTGATCGATAAAAACCTTAGAGAAGAGAATGAGGTCGTCGGCAAAGAATAAGTGGGAAACGGGGGGTCTGTTCCTGCTTCATTTAACCGGTAACCAATGGCCGGTGGATACCGCATGAGTGATCGCATTTCCAAGCCGTTCCATGCATAACACAAAAAGGTAAGGAGAAAGAGGGTCTCCCTGCCGAATACCTCGGGATGGCTGAAAGGCCTCTCTTAGCTCGCCATTCCAGTTCACTTGAAAAGAAACAGTAGTTATGCATTTCATGATGAGCGAAATAAGCGAGGCAGGAAAGCCAGCATTGTGCAGGGTGACTTGAATGAAGTCCCAATTGAGATGGTCATACGCTTTCTCGAGGTCCACCTTAATGGCCATCAGCTGCTTCCGACCAGTTTTGCGTTTCATGGAGTGAAGCACTTCCTGGGTGATGATGATATTATCGGTAATAAGACGGCTAGGCACAAAGCTACATTTGTTCGGGCTTACTATCTCCTCAAGGTACAGTTTGATACGATTAGATAAAATATTGGTGAGGGCTTTGTAAAGCACAGTGCAAAGCACGATCAGTCAGAATTGCGAAATAGAAATAGGGGAGGGAGTCTTGGGAAGAAGGACAATGATGGTTCGGTTAATCTTCGATTCCTAAACTTTGTGATGAAAAATACGCTGTAGGAACAAAATCAGGGAGGGTTCTACAGTGTCCCACTGGGATTGGTAGAACAGAGCCGTTAAACCATCAAATCCAAGGGCTTTATTAGGAGCCATGGAAAAAAAGGCCGCCTTTATCTCGTCGGGGCTAAGTTGACGGGTGAGGTCCTCGGGCATATGCGGCGGAGGAGGGTGAAAATTACCATGTAAAGGCCCAGTGGATGAGGACAGGCCGTCAGGTCGGTATAATTCCTCCAAGTAACGTTGGGCCATGCCTAGGAGAACCGCAGGATTGGTAACTTCATTACCATTAGCATCTGGAAGAGAATGGATGTGAGAGTGACGACGTCGAGTACAGGTGAGCGCGTGGTAATACTGAGTATTCCGATCACCCTGACCGATCCATTGACTCCTGGACCGCTGGTGCCAAAAGAGCTCTTCCTGATAGAGGACGTATTCTAATTCATTCTGCAGGTAGGCCTCGAGCTCATGCAGGGAGGGAGAATCGGTATCTTTTAAAGGTTTTTGAAGATCCTCTAGGCGGGCCATGAGACATTTTTTCGATGGAATATATTGCCAAATTCCGTGGTATTCTAATGGTGAAGCTTGTCAGAGAAGTGTTTGATCGCACCACTAAAATCCAAGGGGCTCGGATGCCAGTTATCAGCGACCACTTAGGAGAAAGAATCGTGAGTGAGCCACGTAGATTGAAAGTGGAAAGGGCGACTCGTAGGATTGGGGGGGCCTGGGGCTATGAAACTAATAAGGGGAGGCCGATGATCCGACTTGAGAAAAGGCAAGTGGGTAACTCGGGTACTCGGATACGCAGAGAACCAAGCAGGAGAACCGAAAGCCCGATCGAGCCTGACTCTGATATTGCCCCTCCTCCACGTGAATCTGGGACTAGAAAATCCAAGATCCTGAAGATTACACTGGAGCATACAATCCCGAAAGTGAGTATTAACTATGGGTTGGGTTTGTAAACCCCCGCGTTATCAGCACTTTCTAATTTCTCATTAAAGTACCCACCCAGAAGCCAAAGGATGGTGATGTGCGTAGCAAGGATTGCCAGGTAATGCCAAAGGAATTTTTGTAACGCGTAGGTCGGGCTCGCGTAAATAGCTGTAAAGTCAAATGACTGTTGGTCCCATTGCACGCGAGCATGAATAAACTGTCAGTGAGCAAGACGAATGCGTACATCGATATTCTCCTGCCAAAGCAGCTAGATCCCACCCTAATAGCCTGTTGCCTCTATCCGAAAGGAATTACAAAATCCTAGAGAACAAATAACTTTCAAAGCTCGTTCATCGCTAATACAAGGCTCTACCAAGACCACGAGACATGGCTTATGGATTCGAATACAGTTCCTCATGATGGGCTTAAAGGTACGACCTCCAGCCCCTTGACCATTCCATATAAAGATCGTCATAAACGCGATACGCTAAAGGGGAACTAATGTGATCCGGTTGGAAAAGAGGCTACTTGCTCAGCCTGGTCTTGACTAGGAAGGATCCCTTGTATGGGAATTGGGTCCGCCATCGATGTATCGTGGGGTCCTTGCAAGTCCTCATCGCTCCGAAGCTCAGAAACTGGATCGGGGAACGGGGTGGGGTAGCTTCCTGTAGAGGTTGGTGAGGCGTTGGGTCCATGAGGCCATGAGGGTCGGTGGGATCCTCGTCCATCGCCCCGTTGACCATGCCCGCGGGGATGGTTATAAATATGGTCAAACTACATTAGGAAGCTTTCATATGAGGTTTTGAATATGTAAAGTAAAAGCAATGTGCGATTTTAACTAGATAGTAGTTGATATCACCAATTTTGATGAACATTCACAAGAGAATCTGACATCGCAATTACATATCCATGGAGAAAAGTACAGAGAATTGATTAGAAAGGAAAAGTATTTTATTCAACTTGAGCTGGGACTAGTGATAAAAATACAGTTCCGTTCCGGCCGAAAACCGGTACCAGAACAGGTGCAAAGGTACCGGGGAAAAATTTCGGCCAGTACTGGCCGTTTTTGGTTGGTACCACAGATAATGAAAAATTCTGGGAAATTTCACAAAATTTAAAATTCCTAGGGACTAATTTGCAAATAAAAAAACTTAACCCTAAAAATCTACCCCCTCCCCTGAGCCCCGACCTTCGTCTCACTCTCTTCTCTCTTCTCTGTTGTCCATCGTCCTCCATCCGTCTGTCGCCCCCCCTCCGCCGCTCTCTGCCACCTGAATCTCGCTGGTTGTCTCTCTTATGCCGCGTAGCCGCCCCTCCCTAGTCTGGATCTGGACTCTGGTGGTCTCCTCAAATCTTCCTCTTCTCGTCCATCCATCTGTCGTGCTCTGGTGGTCTCGCGGCTCGCCTCTATCGCGTCGTCTACGCTGCCTACATACGCTGCCGCCTCCCTTTGTTGCAACACCGCCGACCCACCTACCCTCCGACAATGTCCCAAGTGAAAACCTCAGTGACCTGAACCCGACGGTGTACAAAATATTTTGGGTGTGTGTTGACTAGTAAATTGATTTTTGTTTTTGTGTTATGGATTGGAAATGGGTTGGATTTGTGATCAGTTGATGAAAATGTTGGTGAAAATGTTGTCGGTGGGTGGAGTTGTGGAGGATTGGGTTTGGATTGTTGAATGCCGATGTTGAAGTTGAATTGAAGTGTGAAGTTTGAACTGATGAGGATTGGGAATGGATGAATTACTAATTAGTGAATGTTGATTGTTTTGTTTTAGAATAGGTTTGGAAATTGGAATCGGTTTGAAAATTTTTTAAATGTTTGGAAATTGGAATTGTTTAGGAATGGAATTTTTGAAGTCGATAATTTTAAATTGTTTGATTGAAGTTGAAGAATATCGTAGGTAGGTAAGTAATTTATGGAGATGTTGTTATGAATTTGTAATTATGCAAAGATTGTAAAATGGAATTGGAAATTTAGAATTGTAAAATGGGGTTAGTAACTTAGTATGTAATTAATTAATTATGTATTATGCAAAGATTGTTATAA
>JANKYE010572534.1:0-11439 GCA_032467995.1 Erythroxylum dillonii | reverse complement strand
TAAGCTTTAACTCAATGATTGATACAACAATAATTCCGGTTTTTGTTTAAAAAGATTTGAAAATAATTAGCTACATGTTGATCAGTAATATTTTTTATAAGTTTACAAACACTTTGGATATAAGATAATGAGACTCATCTCTCATGTGGGATCTCACAATCACTTCTCCTTAAATCCTTAATGTTTCAAGGCTCAATCTAGACTCTCACTCCTCCCCTTTTGAGGTGTAACTAGATTAGAAGTTTGTCATAAGGCTCCCATTGCTCACAGCCCTACCTCCAACACCCTCGTCGTCCTAACTCATATTATACCAACGAAAGTTTGGTCCCAGATCATTTGTAACACCTAAAGGCCAGATTGATCCAATAACAATCCTTGTTCGAACTTAAAAGAAACACATGTGCGATAATTATAACAGCTTTCACTTATCTTCACATTTTGATAAGAAATTGTAGTACTCATTTCTCATGTAATATCACATTAGCAATTTGCAAACTAAACAAAATCATCATGAAAATGATAGCTTATTCTTTACAATCATTCAAGATTAAGCGACAACAAACATTTGGAACAAGTCATGATATTTCATAAACAAATCAAAATAAGAAGCTGACTGATTGAAAATATGTGAATGTGATGCATTTCATTACATGAATGCACGACAGCATAAAGGTTGTTGTGACTGAAGTAGCTACTGAAAAAGAGCTTAAAGTTCAGAATATGATAAGAGCCTTTCTTCGACACTAACAGAGCGAATCTTACCAAGAGTGCCTAATGATCTGCGAAGAGTTAAGAAAGAAGCCTATGAAGCTTGTATAATTTCAATCGGTTCACACCACCGAGGGAATGATCATTTAACTGCCATGGAAGAGCTCAAGTTTAGTTATCTCAAACTTCTTCTTCAACGAAGAGACGAGAAGAGCATTGAAAATTATGTTGATGCTATCAGCAAATTAAACGAAAGAGCTAAGTAATGTTATGAGAAACGAGTTTTAGAAGAAAGACAGTCTGGCGAATTCTTAGTCACAATGTTAGTTCATGGGTGCTTTATTGTGGAGCTGTTTTGTAACGGTGCAGCCCCTGTATCTTTATTCGTGTCCGTATCCTTGCTTCTTAGGAAATATGAAGAAAGGAAGCTGATTCTCAAGTAAAAATAGGTCATGCTACAGTGTATATAAAGTCATTTTCGATCTGAAAATGTGGTTGCCATCTTCAATGCTCGCATTTTTACAGCTGCACCCTTATGAAACAACTCCACAATAAAGCACCCATCAACCAGCATTGTTTCCAAGAAATCGTCAGACCGTCTTTCTTCTAAAAATCGTTCCTCATAACAATACCTAGCTCTTCCGTTTAATTTGTTGAGAGCCTCAACATAATTTTCAAGGCTTTTCTTATCTCTTTGTTGAAGAAGAAGTTTGAGATAATTAAACTTGAGCTCTTCCATGGCAACTAAATGATCTTTCCCTCAATGGTATAGACCGATTGATATTATACAAGGTTCGTAGGCTTCTTTCTTAACTCTTCGCAGATCATTAGGCACTCTTGGTAACATTCGCTCTGTTAGTGTCGAAGGAAGGCGTCCGAGCACGTTTTGTAAACTAGTGATGACAGTTTTGACGACGGTGTTAGATATGACTTTGTAAAGAGCTGTATATGAAAGAACAAAAATGTAAAATACTTGATTATTTACTTCATTGATAAACATGTGACATTTGTACATAATTCAAGTATTGATTTTGACCAATGATATTTTATTTTTTTGGATCTAATGCCTGTTATTTATAACATAATTTTGACAATAGTAAAGACAGCTACTTGTACGGTTGGAAAATTTGTTACGAATGAATTAATCTGATGAAATGCAGGTGCAATGAAACTCTTCTAGAATTCTAAAGAAGAACTAGCAGATACATACTGCGCAAATGTGCAGTAATGATGCCCTTTTGTTAGTTCCTCTTCAGAAATTTAGAAGAGTTCCCTTGCACCTGCTTTTCATCAGATTAATTCATTTGTAACAAATTTTCCAACCGTACAAGTATTTTTCATTGCTATCGTTAGAATTCTGTTACAAATAACAGCCATTAGATCAAAACAATAAAAGATCAACGGTCAAAATCAATACTTGAATTGTGCATAAATGTCACATGTTTATCAATGAAATATTTTACATTTTTGTTCTTTCATAAACAGCTCTTTACAAAACCATGTATGACACCGTCATCAAGATCGTCATCACTAGTAAACAGAACGTGTTCGGATGCCTTCTTTCGACACTAATAAAGCGAATCCTGCCAAAAGTGCCTAATGATCTGCGAAGAGTTAAGAAAGAAGCCTATGAAGCTTGTATAAGTTCAATCGGTCCATACTACCGAGGGAATGATCATTTAGTTGCCATGGAAGAGCTCAAGTTTAGTTATCTCAAACTTCTTCTTCAACGAAGAGACGAGAAGAGCCTTGAAAATTATGTTGATGCTCTCAACAAATTAAACGAAAAAACTAAGCATTGCTATGAGGAACGATTTTTAGAAGAAAGGAAGTTTGGTGAATTCTTGCAAACAATGCTGGTTGATGGGTGCTTTATTATGGAGCTGTTTCGTAATTAGGCAGCTCCCGTGTCCGTGTCCGTATCCGTGCTTCTTAGGTAATATGAAGAAAGAAAGTTGATTCTTAAGTAAAAATAGGTCATGCTGCAGTGTATATAAAGTCATTTTCGATCTAAAAATGGGGTCGCCATCTTCAGTGCTCATGTTTTTTATAGCTGCACCGTTACGAAACAGCTCTACAATAAAGCACCCATCAACTAGCATTGTTTCAAAGAATTTGCCAGACCGTCTTTCTTCTAAAAATCGTTCCTCATAATAATGCTTAGCTCTTTCGTTTAATTGGTTGAGAGCCTCAACATAATTTTCAAGGCTCTTCTCCCCTCTTCGTTGAAGAAGAAGTTTGAGATAACTAAACTTTAGCTCTTCCATGGCAGCTAAATGATCTTTCCCTCAGAGGTATGGACCGATTGAAATTATACAAGGTTCATAGGCTTCTTTCTTAACTCTTCACAGATCATTAGGCATTCTTGGTAACATTCGCTCTGTTAGTGTCGAAGGAAGGCGTCCGAGCACGTTCTGTATACTAGTGATGACGGTCTTGACGACTATGTCAGACATGACTTTGCAAAGAGCTGTATATGAAAGGAAAAAATGTAGAATACTTGATTTTCTTTTATTGTTTTGATCTAATGTATGTTATTTATAACAGAATTTTGACAATAGCAACGATAGCTACTTGTACGGTTGGGAAACTTGTTACGAATGAATTAATATGATGAAATGCAGGTGCAAGGGAACTCTTCTAGAATGCTGAAGAAGAACTAGCAGATACATACTGCACAAATGTGCCGTAATGATGCCCTTTTGCTAGTTCTTCTTCACCAATCTAGAAGAGTTCCCTTGCACCTGCATTTCATCAGATTAACTCATTCGTAACAAATTTCCCAACCGTACAAGTAGTTTTCATTGCTATTGTCAGAATTCTGTTATAAATAACTGTCATTAGATCAAAACAATAAAAGATCAATGGCCAAAATCAATACTTGAATTGTGCATAAATGTCACATGTTTATTAATGAAATAAATACTCAAGTATTATACATTTTTGTTCTATCATATACAGCTCTTTACCACGCCATGTCTGACACCGTCGTCAAGACCGTCATCACTAGTATACAGAACGTGCTCGGATGCTATGCTTCAACACACTAACAGAGCGAATCATACCGAGAGTGCCTAATGATCTGCGAAGAGTTAAGAAAGAAGCCTATGAAGCTTGTATAATTTCAATAGGTCCACACCACCGAGCGAATGATCATTTAGCTGCCATGGAAGAGCTCAAGTTTAGTTATCTCAAACTTCTTCTTCAACGAAGAGACGAGAAGAGCCTTAAAAATTATGTTGATACTCTCAGCAAATTAAACGAAAGAACTAAGCATTGCTATGAGGAACGATTTTTAGAAGAAAGACGGTCTGGTGAATTCTTGCAAACAATGCTCGTTGATGCGTGCTTTATTGGGGAGCTGTTTCATAAATATGCAGCTCCCGTGTTCGTGTCCGTATCCGTGCTTCTTAGGTAATATGAAGAATGAAAGCTGATTCTCAAGTAAAAATAGGTCATGCTGCTGTGTATATAAAGTCATTTTCGATCTAAAAATGGGTCGCCATCTTCATTGCTCGCATTTTTTATGACTGCACCCGTTCGAAACAGCTCTATAATAAAGCACCCATAAACTAACATTGTTTCAAAGAATTCGCCAGACCGTCTTTCTTCTAAAAATGTTCCTCATAATAATGCTTAGCTCTTTCGGTTAATTTGTTGAGAGCCTCAATATATATTTTCAAGGCTCTTCTGGTCTCTTCGTTAAAGAAGAAGTTTGGAAATAACTAAACTTGAGCTCTTCCATGGCAACTAAGTGATCTTTCCCTCAGTGTTATGGACCGATTGAAATTATACAAGGTTCATAGGATTCTTTCTTAACTCTTCGCAGATCATTAGGCAATCTTGGTAACGTTCGCTCTGTTAGTGTCGAAGGAAGGCGTCCGAGCACGTTCTGTATACTAGTGATGATGGTCTTGACGACGGTGCCAGACATGGCTTTGTAAAGAGCTGTATATGAAAGAAAAAATTGTAGAATACTTGATTTTCTTTTATTGTTTTGATCTAATGTATGTTATTTATAACAGAATTATGACAATAGCAATGACAGCTATTTGTACGATTGGGAAATTTGTTACGAATGAATTAATCTTATGAAATGCAAGTGCAATGGAACTCTTCTAGAATGTTGAAGAAGAACTTGCAGATACATACTGCACAAATGTGCAGTAATGATGCCCTTTTGCTAGTTCTTCTTCAGCAATCTAGAAGAGTTCCCTTGCACCTGGATTTCATCATATTAATTCATTCGTAACAAATTTCCCAACCGTACAAGTATTTTTCATTGCTATTGTCAGAATTTTGTTATAAATAATAACTATTAGATCAAAACAATAAAAGATCAATGGTCAAAATCAATACTTGAATTGTGCATAAATGTCACATGTTTATCAATGAAATAAATAATCAAGTATTCAACATTTTTGTTCTTTCATATACAACTCTGTACAAAGCCATGTCTGACACCGTCGTCAAGACTATCATCACTAGTATACAGAACGTGCTCGGATGCTTTCTTTCGACACTAACAGGGCGAATCTTACCAAGAGTGCCTAATGATCTGCGAAACGTTAGGAAAGAAGCCTATGAAACTTGTATAATTTCAATCGGTCCATACCACAGAGGGAATGATCATTTAGCTGCCAAGGAAGAGCTCAAGTTTAGTTATCTGAGACTTCTTCTTCAACGAAGAGACGAGAAGAGCCTTGAAAATTATGTTGATGCTCTCAACAAATTAAACGAAAAACTAAGCATTGCTATGAAGAAAGACGGTCTGGTGAATTCTTGCAAACAATGCTGGTTGATGGGTGCTTTATTGTGTGGCTGTTTCGTAAGGGTGCAGCTCCTGTGTCCGTGTCCGCATCCGTACTTCTTAGATAATATGAAGAACGAAAGCTGATTCTCAAGTAAAAGTAGGTCATGCTGCAGTGTATATATAGTCATTTCCGATTTGAAAATGGGGTCGCCATCTTCAGTGCTCGTGTTTTTAACAACTGCACCCTTACGAAACAGCTCCAAAATAAAGCACCCATCATCCAGCATTGTTTCCAAGAATTCGCCAGACCGTCTTTCTTCTAAAAATCGTCCCTCACAATAATGTTTAGCACTTTTGTTTAATTTGCTGATAGCCTCAATATAATTTTCAAGGCTCTTCACGTCTCTTCGTTGAAGAAGAAGTTTGAGATAACTAAACTTGAGCTCTTCCATGACAGCTAAATGATCTTTCCCTCGGTGGTATAGACCGATTGAAATTATACAAGGTTCATAGGCTTCTTTCTTAACTCTTCGCAAATCATTAGGCACTTTTGGTAACATTTGCTCTGTTAGTGTCGAAGGAAGGCGCTCGAGCACGTTCTGTAAACTAGTGATGACGGTGTCAGACATGGCTTTGTAAAGAGCTGTATATGAAAGAACAAAAATGTAGAATACTTGATTATTTATTTCATTGATAAACATGTGACATTTATACACAATTCAAGTATTGATTTTGACCATTGATCTTTTATTGTTTTGATCTAATTGTTTTTATTTATAATAGAATTCTGAAAATAGCATTGACAACTACTTGTACGGTTAGAATATTTGTTACGAATGAATTAATCTGATGAAATGCAGGTTCAATGGAACTCTTCTAGAATGCTAAAGAAAAATTAGCAGATACATATTGCGAAAATGTGCAGTAATGATGCCCTTTTGCTAGTTCTTCTTCAACATTCTAGAAGAGTTCCATTGCTCCTGCATTTAACCAGATTACCTCATTCGTAACAAAATTCCTAACCGTACAAGTAGTTGTCATTGCTATTGTCAGAATTCTGATTTAAATAACAACCATTAGATAAAAATAATAAAAGATCTATAGATAAAATCAATACTTAAATTTTGTATAAATGTCACATATTTATCATTGAAATAAATAATCAAGTATTCTACATTTTTGTTCTTTCATATACAGCTTTCTACAAAGCCATGTCTGACACCGTCGTCAAGACCGTCATGATTAGTATACAGAATGTACTCAGATGCCTTCCTTCGACACTAACAGAGCGATTGTTAACAAAAGTGCCTAATCATCTGCGAAGAGTTAACGAACAAGCCTATGAAGCTTGTATACTTTCAATCGGTCCATACCAACGAGGGAAAGACCATTTAGCTGGCATGGAAGAGCTCAAGTTTAGTTATCTCAAACTTCTTCTTCAACGAAGAGATGAGAAGAGCCTTGAAAATTATGTTGAGCCTCTCAGTAACTTAAACGAAAGAGCTAAGCAATGTTATGAGGAACGAGTTTTAGAAGAAATACGGTCTGGCAAATTCTTGGAAATAATGCTAGTTGATGGGTGCTTTATTGTGGAGCTGTTTCGTAAGGGTGCAACCCCCGTATCCTTATCCGTGTCCGTATCTATGCTTCTTAGGAAATATGAAGAATGGAAGCTGATTCTCAAGTAAAAATAGGTCTTGCTGCAATGTATATAAAGTCATATTCGATCTGAAAATGGGGTTGCCATCTTCAGTGCTCGCGTTTTTTACTGTTGCACCCTTACGAAACAGCTCCACAATAAAGCACCCATCTCCCAGCATTATTTCCAAGAATTCGTCAGTCCGTCTTTCTTTTAAAAATCATTTCTCATAACAATGCTTAACTCTTCCGATTAATTTGCTGAGACCCTCAACATAATTTTCAAGGCTCTTCTCGTCTCTTCGTTGAAGAAGAAGTTTGAGGTAACTAAACTTGAGCTCTTCCATGATAGCTAATTGATCTTTCCCTCGATGGTATAGACCGATTGATTTTATACAAGGTTCGTAGGCTTCTTTCTTAACTCTTCGCAGATCATTAGGCACTATTGGTAACATTCGCTCTGATAGTGTCGAAGGAAGGTGTCCGAGCACGTTCTGTAAACTAGTGATGACACTTTTGACGACGGTGTTAGACATGGCTTTGTAAAGAGCTGTATATGATAGAACAAAAATGTAAAATACTTGATTATATATTTCAATGATAAACATGTGACATTTATGCACAATTCAAGTATTGATTTTGAACATTGATTTTTTATTGTTTTGATCTAATGGTTGTTATTTATAAAGAATTCTGACAATAGCAACGATAGCTACTTGTACGTTAGGGAAATTTGTTACAAATTAATTAGTCTGATGAAATGCAGGTGCACTGAAACTTTTCTAGAATGCTGAAGAACAACTAGCCGATGCATACTGTGCAAATGTGTAGTAATAATGCCCTTTTGCTAGTTCTTTTTCAGCATTCTAGAAAAGTTCCATGGCACCAGCATTTTATCAGATTAGTTCATTCGTAACAAATTTCTCAACCGTACAAGTAGTTGTCCTTGATATTGTCATAATTCTGTTATAAATAACATCCATTACATCAAAACAATAAAAGATTAATGGCCAAAATCAGTACTTGAATTGTGCATAAATGTCACATGTTTATTAATGAAATAAATAATGAAGAATTCTTCATTTTTTTCTCTTTCATATACAACACTTTACAAAGCCATGTCTGACACCGTCATCAAGACCGTCATCACTAGTATACAGAACATGCTCGGATGCCTTCCTTCGACACTAATAAAGCGAATCTTACCAAGAGTGCCTAATGATCTGTGAAGAGTTAAGATAGAAGCCTATGAACCTTGTATAATTTCAATAGGTACCACCGAGTGAAAGATCATTTAGCTGCCATGGAAGAACTCAAGTTTAGTTATCTCAAACTTCTTCTTCAACGAAGAGACGAGAAAGCCTTGAAAATTATGTTGAGGCTCTCAGCAAATTAAACGAAAGAGCTAAGCATTGTTGTGAGGAACGATTTTTAGAAGAAAGACGGCCTGGCGAGTTCTTGGAAACAATGCGGGAAGATTGGTGCTTTATTGTGGAGCCGTTTCGTAAGGGTGTCGCTCCCGTGTCCGTGCTTGTATCCGTGCTTCTTAGGTAATATGAACAACGGAAGCTGATTCTCTAGTAAAAGTAGGTCATGCTGCAGTGTATATATAGTCATTTCCGATCTGAAAATGGGGTCGCCATCTTCAAAGCTTGCGTTTTTTGCAGCTGCACCCTTACAAAACAGCTCCATAATAAAAGCATCCATCAACCAACATTGTTTCCAAGAATTTTCCAGACTATTTTTCTTCTAAAAATCGTACCTCATAACAATGCTTAGCTCTTTCGTTTAATTTGGTGAGAGCCTCAACATAATTTTCAAGTCTCTTCTCGTCTCTTCGTTGAAGAAGATGTTTGAGATAACTAAAGTTGAGCTCTTCCATGGCAGCTAAATGATCCTTCCCTCGATGGTATGTACCGATTGAAATTATACAAGGTTCATAGGCTTCTTTCTTAACTCTTCGTAGATCATTAGGCACTCTTGGTAACATTCGCTCTGCTAGTGTCGAAGGAAGGCGTTAGAGCACGTTCTGTATACTAGTGATGACGGTGTCGGATATGGCTTTGTAAAGAGCTATATAAGAAAGAACAAAAATGTAGAATACTTGATTATTTATTTCATTGATAAACATATAACATTTATACATAATTCAAGTATTGATTTTGACCTTTGATCTTTTATTGTTTTGATCTAATGGCTGTTATTTACAACAGAATTTTGACAATAGCAATGACAACTACTTGTACGGTTAGTAAATTTGTTACGAATGAATTAATCTGATGAAATTTAGGTGCAATGGAACTCTTCAAGAATGCTCAAGAAAAATTAGCAGATACACACTGCATAAATGTGCGATAATGATGCCCTTTTGCTAGTTCTTCTTCAGCATTCTAGAAGAGTTCCATTGCACCTGTATTTCATCAGATTAATTCATTCGTAACAAATTTTCCAACCATACAAGTAGTTGTCATTGCTATTGTCAGAATTCTGTTTTAAATAACAACCATTAGATCAAAACAATAAAGGATCAATGGCCAAAATCAATACTTGAATTGTGTATAAATGTCACATGTTTATTAATGAAATAAATAATGAAGTATTCTACATTTTTGCTCTTTCATATACAGCTCTTTACAAAGCTATGCTTGACACCGTCGTCAAGACCGTCATCACTAGTATACATAATGTACTCGAATGCCTTCCTTCGACACTAACAGAGCGAATGTTACCAAGAGTGCCTAATAATCTGCGAAGAGTTAAGAAATAAGCCTATGAACCACGTATAATTTCAATCGGTCCACACCAACGAAGGGAAGACCATTTAGCTAGCATGGAAGAGCTCAAGTTTAGTTATCTCAAACTTCTTCTTCAACGAAGAGACGAGAAGAGCCTTGAAAATTATGTTGAGCCTCTCAGTAACTTAAACGAAAGAGCTAAGCATTGTTATGAGGAACGAGTTTTAGAAGAAAGACGGTCTGGCGAATTCTTGGAAACAATGCTAGTTGTTGGGTGTTTTATTGTGTAGCTATTTCGTAATGGTGTAGCCCCGTATCCTTGTCCGTGTCCGTATCCGTGCTTCTTAGGTAATATGAAGAACGGAAGTTGATTCTCAAGTAAAAATAGGTTATACTACAGTGTATATAATGTCATTTTTGATCTGAAAATGGGGTTGTCATCTTAAGTGCTCGTGTTTTTTACAACTGCACCCTTGCGAAACAGCTCCACAATAAAGCACCCATCAATCAACATTGTTTCCAAGAATTTGGTAGACCGTTTTTCTTCTAAAAATATTTCCTCGTAACAATGCTTAGCTCTTTCGTTTAATTTGCTGAGAGCCTCAATATAATTTTCAAGCTCTTCTCGTCTCTTCGTTGAAGAAGAAGTTTGAGATAACTAAACTTGAGCTCTTCCATAGCAGCTAAATGATCTTTCCCTTGATGGTATGGACTGATTGATATTATACAAGGCTCGTAGACTTCTTTTTTAACTCTTCGCAAATCATTAGGCACCCTTGGTAACATTCCCTCTGTTAGTATCAAAGGAAGGCGTCCGAGCACGTTCTGTAAACTAGTGATGACAGTTTTGATGACAGTGTTAGACATGGCTTTGTAAAGAGCTGTATATGAAAGAACAAAAATGTAGAATACTTGATTATTTATTTCATTGATAAACATCTGACATTTATCCACAATGCAAGTATTGATTTTGACCATTGATATTTTATTGTTTTGATCTAATGCCTGTTATTTATAATAAAATTCTGACAATAGCAACGACAGCTACTTGTACAGTTGGGAAATTTGTTACGATTGAATGAATCTGATGAAAAGCAGGTGCAATGGAACTCTTCTAGAATTCTGAAGAAGAACTAGCAGATACATACTGCGCAAATGTGCAATAATGATGCCCTTTTGCTAGTTCTGCTTCAGCAATTTAGAAGAGTTCCCTTGCACCTGCATTTCATCAGATTAATTCATTTGTAACAAATTTCCCAACCATACAAGTAGTTGTCGTTGCTATTGTCAGAATTCTGTTATAAATAACAGTCATTAGATCAAAACAATAAAAGATCAATGGTCAAAATCAATACTTGAATTGTGCATAAATGTCACATGTTTATCAATGAAATAAATACTCAAGTATTCTACATTTTTGTTCTTTCATATAAAGCTCTTTACAAAGCCATGTCGTCAAGAACGTCGTCACTAGTATACAGAACGTGCTCGGATGCCTTCCATCGACACTAACAGAGCGAATCATACCACGAGTGCCTAATGATTTGCGAAGAGTTAAGAAAGAAGACTATGAACCTTGTATAATTCTAATCAGTCCATACCACC
>JANKYE010570530.1:0-11446 GCA_032467995.1 Erythroxylum dillonii | reverse complement strand
ACTCCATTTCTCAAGACCCCATTAAGCGCTCTTAAGCCTTAGAACCTTAAAGGACTCTTTAAGTCTGGGATCTTGATTAATGAACTCCCTTTCTCAAGATCTCGTTAAACGCATCTTAGTGTGTATGGTGGATTTGCCAAGGCAATGTGTCAAATGAAATCTTGCATTAAGTCAATATCAAACACAACTAGGCAGATAAAAGAGAATAAACAAGATCACAAATGGACATATATGAGACTTCATATATTTAAGCTCAAAGTTCTACCTCCATGGTGGTCTTATCTTCTTTCATGCTGATCATCGTACTAGATATCCTTAAGAAAGGTAGGGAATTAAAGAAGTATCCTGCACAACTTCATAAGACATATCAAGTACATAAAAATTAGCAGGAAACACCATACCTTTTACCTGAACTAGGATGTCTTCAATAATCCCCACATGATGCCTACATGATCTATCAGCCAATTGTAACACTACAGATATGGGTTTCGGACTCTTTACCCTTAGCGATTGATAGACAGACTTAGTCATCACATTAATTGCTACCCCTAGATGTCACAAAGCTCCTCCTATAGTTACTTTCCCTATAGTGCATGGAATGGTGAAAGATCCAAGATCTTGACATTTCACAGGTATTTGATGTTTGAACAAGGATGACACATTCGAGCTTACTTAGATTCTCTCAATGGGCATAAACTTCCTCTTGTTTGTGCACAAGTACTTAAGGTATTTAACATAGGCTAGAACTCTTTTCACTAAATCAAGCAAGGGAACGTTGACTTCAAATTTTCCAAATAGATCAATTATATCCTTTTCATGCTTAATTTCATTCATACGCTTGCCTATTAAATATGAATTTGGAAAAGGAAGGTCTTGAAGATTTACCTCCTTACCTTGGCCGTCTTGTTTGCTTGACTCTCCATAAGCAACTCTTTCCATGGAAATTTTTGAAGTAGCCTCCTTGTTCTTTGAAGCCGTTTTCCTTTCTTTCAATAAAGATTCTTCCTTGACATTTTCAGATTTCTTGATTCTTTCCTTTGGTAGAGGTGCTTCTTTATTCTCAATCTCCTCATCATATGTTTCCTCTTCTTGATTGTCAAACCTCATTTGTTTACCGCTTCGGAGAGCAATTGCGTTGAGGCGTTTTGGATTCATTACATTGTTAGAAGGAATTGTTCTACCACTTCTTGCTTGGTTCTCACTCTTGTTATTAGACAACTGAGTGACATAGGAATTGATATTTTCTGCTTTGGTCTTCCATTGTTCCATTCTCTTTTCCAAAGCATTGAATCGAGCAGCAGTTTTGGAGGAGTCCTGGTGAATAAGGTTTGCTATGGCATTGAATTGATTATTGTTCGAATTCCTTTCCTCCTTCATCAAAGTCATCATATTGTGAAGCAGTTGATTGGTGTCCTCCTTGGCTGGGACTGTCAGAGCTTGTTGTTGGTTGGGGAACTGATTAGTGGAAGTACCAGCTCCTCCTCCCTGTTGAAATCTATTCGGAGCTCTACCCTCTTCATTTCTACAACTAAATCTAGGATTAGCCTTCCATCCCTCATTGTAAGTGTTAGAGTAATGGTCCCATTTCTAGTTTGTCCTCCCTGGATATACTACAGACACCTCCTCATACCGTCCTGGGCATACACTAGATATATGCATAACTGACTCACAGGTATCACAACTGGGTATGGTAAGATCCATAGACGATGATTGGCGTTGCATATTCAGGTTCTTCAATTCAGCAGTGATGAAAGATAATTATGATGTGATTCTATTTTCCAATGAGTTCAACTTTGACCCCAAACTCTCCATTCTCTTAGCTTGAGCTGTTAAAGCTCCTAATTCATGCACTCCTCTAGAATCTCTCACACTATACTATTGATGATTCAGAGCCATCTTCTTTATCAAATCCCATGCCTCCAAAGCCGTAAGATCAATCAAAGATCATCCCAATGTCGCATCCAACATACGTTTCTCTTGACTTTTCAACCCATCATAGAAGTGTTATACTAATTGCTCATCACAAATTTGGTGATTAAGGCATCTTGATAGAAGATCTTGGAAGCGATTCCAATAATCGTATAGAGGTTCATCATAATCTTGGTGAGTTGAATAAATCTCCTTCCTCATTGATGAAGTTCTTGAGGCTAGAAAATATTTCTCCAAGAAGGCTTTCCTCAAATTGGTCCAGCTGTGGTAAGCATTTGCCACATGCCTCGGAAGACTCATGTACCACTCTTGTGCTTTTTCTTCTAGGGACAAATAAAAAACTTTCCACAAAACTTGATCGAGTGATGCTCCCACTGGTTTCATACTCTGACAAATCATAAACAGGGACTGTAGATGCATATAAGGATCGTCTCCTGCCAAGCTATGAAATTTAGGAAGGGAATTAATCAACAAGTCTTTCACTTCAAAATTAACATCAAAATTAGGGCAAGTAGCAGTAAATAGATCATAGTTCGCACCAGAAGTTTTTGCTTCCCTAATAGTTCTACGTCTTTGATTCCCGCTATTCTCTCCTACTCTCTCATGCTCACCATTTCCTCCATTATGTCCATTTCTAAGTTAGTTCGCATGAAAGTTGAGATTTTCCAGAAAGGCGGGGTTCTCAGCCATGATTACTCTCTCTCTCTCGACTCACTTCCATTAGTTGGTTGGCTTGATTCCTCTTCTTCAACTACCCTACTTCTCTCTTATTCTTTCCTCTCTTTCCTAAGCTTCCTTAAGTGTCTCTCAATTTCGGGTTAAAAAGCGACAAGTCTAGTTCTACGGGGCATACACAGAAACAAATTCAAAGAAAAGGAATTGTAACAAAATTAACTCACAAGCTCACAAAATCAAATAAAAGGTGAAATGTGAAGGATGCGAGTGTATAGAGTGTAAAAGTATGTATGTGGATGTGTATGTATGGAAAAATGCTAAGTATGGAAAATGAAAGTATGAAAGTATGCTCTTTTGGGTTTTCAAAATGTATTCTATGTAAAGAGAAATTAAAAACCTATACTATTGACAAGTATGAAAATTAGACTATCCAAAATGAAATGTAAAAAAAAAGGTTCCTATTATCAATGACAGTTGAAAATGACAACGGCTAATCTAAAGAAAACCAATTGCTTGGTTCCCCGACAACGACGCCATTTTGATTAGTTCTCGTTTGATCTTAGATTAATCCCTTAGAACTCGAATGAAAAAAATTAATTCCAAGGATTGCAATATGGGATGCAACCTCGGGTCATCTCACTTAATCGAAACCTAGCGCAAATGATCTAAGCTAGCCTAATTGTCAAAAATGCAAACTAAGTTGATAAAAAGGGGGGTTTCGTATCATTGGTAGAAACTTAACTAAATTGAGTAATTAAAGGAAAAGTGTATAAAAAATATTCTTTTGGATTTTTGAGAAACAAAATTAAAAACTCAAATAATGATGAAGTTGATAAAATCCTCTTGAAAATGATGCTTTGGCTATCACAGTTCAAAACAAATCTTTTTGGGAGCAAAAACCACTAAGTTTTTAAATGATAAACCTTAAAGAACTCTTTAAGTCCAAGGTTTTAATCAATGAACTCCATCTATCAAAACCTTGTTAAACACATCTTAGTGTGTGTTAATGGATGAGCTAATGCAAGTGGTCAATATGGATCAAGCTTAATCTCAATATCAAACACAACTACGTAGATAAAAGAGAGTTAACATAATCACCACAAAGACATATATGAAACATCATATATTAAACATTCAAATTCTACATAAACAAATCCATAACACAAAATACTATTCAACACTTGATTAAACTGTAATTAAGCAAATCTAACTACACGACAATAAACCCTAACTTAGAAGTCCATAAAAATGTAGTTAAATTTGACAATGTATAACTAGTCCCCTTTGAAGCCCATCGGACTCAAGCCATCGCTACATCTTCAAGAGGAAATGGTGATTTAGTCGCGCATGACTCCGGAAATCGTCACGATCATAAGAACACCGAAGGCACCCATGGCAACAGCAGCAGCAGACGATGAAGTTGACAGCGAAGGTGGTTAGAGTTAATGGATGAAGGTCGAGAGTGAGAGGTGGATGATGACTGTGTGTGTCGGCCGAGGTGTCTTCCTTTTTTTCTCGATGATTGTTGACTAACTTTTTTAACCTAATTTGGTAGGTTTTTTATGAGATGGATGCTGGTTGGATCAAACAATGAGAGAATTTTCCAGTTTTGGTCCAAGTTTTCGTCAGTTCGCCGCTGCAACAAGCAAGTTTCGCCGCGGTGTACACTTATTGGATCCTTCGCCGTAGTGAAATAATTTACGTCACGGAGAGCTTTTCCTTCATGTTTCGTCGTGGCGACAGGTCTGGTTTGCCGCGACAAACATCTTTTAGCTCACGTCCTCATGTTGACTCTATTTCAGCCCATTGGCTCCTTTTTCCTTGGGCTACTACAATCAAAGATAGCAATTTACAATATCAATTATCCTTAGAAAAATTTATAATGCAATTAATGTCAATTTGTAACAATTTTTACTATCAAATTGCATAAAATATAAGCACACAATCAAGGACCAATTTAAATGCAAAATCAAGAATTAAGAGTCAAAAAGTATATTAAAAACAATGAAAGTGTCACCAATTTATATGATAAACTTGGGCTCAATCACAAGTTACTTGGGATCTCAAATTTACTCAATATCAAACACAACTATGCAAAATAAAAGAGATCTTATATCTGAAAAACACAAATTCCTAGAAGAAGAAAACATCTGCCTCAAGAAACAATTAGGCAGTTGAAAAAGAAAGCAATGGTAGATAGACCTGAGGAAATTAATCAAATAAAACAAAGGATTAATAGTCTTTTAGCAGATTTATCAAAATTTACAAAAAGTACAAAACGGATGAATGATATGATTGGAAATTATAGACATCCAAAAGATAAAAGTGGTTTAGGCTTTAATGATAGAAATACTGTTCATAATAGTAATGTTCTTTATAATAGGAATTTTATTCCTAATAGAAGGAAAAAGAAACAATATTCCTATTATTATTCAAAGAAAAATCATAAGACTAACCCTAAATGATCTAAAAAAATATGGGTACCTAAGAAGGATATAATATATACTACAGATCTCCTTTCTCGGAAGAAGCAACCACCACCAATGGTACTTGGATAGTGGCTGCTTGTGACATATGACGAGTAGAAGGTCTATGTTCCTAGACCTCCATCATAAGGAAAGAGGATTAGTAACTTTTGGAGAAAACCAACAGGGTAAAATAGTTGGATCGACAAAATTGTTAAAGATTCCTTTTCGTCTATTTATAATGTTCTTCTAGTTGAAAGTTTAAAGCGTAATCTGATTAATATAAGTCAATTATGTGATTCTGGCTTTGAAGTATCCTTTAATCAAAATTCTTGTTTCGTGAAAAACAAAGACGGTTCCATATTCTTTTCTGCCAAGAGACGAAACAACCTCTATAAAATTACCTTAGACGATTTGAAAAGTCAAAATATTTCATGTCTTATTTCAAAAGTTGATGAAAATTTGATATGGAACAAAAAGCTAGGCCATGTTAGTTTTAAACATATTTCTAAGTTTGTCAGACATGATTTGGTAAGAGGTTTACCAAAGATATGTTTTAACAAAGATTTCTTTTGTGAGAGTTGTCAAAAAGGAAAACAAGTTAAAACATCCTTTTCATCGAAGAATATTGTAACTTCATTTAGTCCTCTAGAGCTGTTACATATAGATTTATTTGGTCCAACCAAAACACCAAGTCTAGGTGGAAAAAAAATGGTTCGTAATTGTTGATGACTTCACTAGATTTAGTTGGATATTATTTTTGTTATATAAAGATGAGTCTTTTAAATGTTTTAAAGTTTTATTCAAAAAGTTATAAAATGAAAAAGGAATGTCTATTACTCTAATTAGGTGTGAACATGGTGGAGAATTTGAAAATGAAAAATCCAAAATGTTTTATGAAGGGAATGAAAATTTCCATAATTTCTTTGCTCCTAGAACTCCTCAACAAAATGGAGTTATATAGAGAAAGAACAGGACGATTTAGGAAATAGCAGGACTATGCTAAGGGAAATGAATCTTCCTAAGTATTTCTAGGAAGAAGTTGTAAATACAACTTGTTATATTCAAAATAGAGTATTTTTGTGACCTATTTTAAATAAAACTCCATATAAATTATGAAAGGGAAGAAAGCCAAATATTTCTTACTTTCACCCTTTCGGTTGTAAATGCACTATTTTAAATACAAAAGAAAAGTTGGATAAATTTGATTCTAAGATCAATTTAGGAATTTTTCTAAGCTATTCAATTACTTCTAAAGCTTATAGAGTTTATAATATTGTTTTTAAATTTGTTGAAGAGTCTATGCATGTGAAATTTGATGATGACTGTCATCTAGATAAAAAAGACAATTTTGAAGATGAAACTCTATCTACTCCTTTAGTTAATAACCCAGACGATCCACTTAATAAGGTGGAAGATATTTATGAAAATATTAGCTTAAGGAAAGACTGGAGATATAAATCTTCTCACCCAGAAAACCTGATTATAGGAGAAACTTCAGAAGGAATGAGAACTAGATCTAAATTTATAAAAAAGTAAATGTACCACATGTTTCTAAATTATAACCTAAGAAAATTGATGAAGCTCTTTAAGACGAAGCTTGGATTTTAACAATCCAAGAAGAGTTAAATCAATTTACTAGGAATAAAGTTTTGTCACTTATTCCTAAACCTTTCAATAAGTCTATTATAGGAACTAGATCGGTATTCAAGAATAAGATAAACGAATTAGGAAAAGTAAACCATAATAAAGCTAGATTAGTAGCTCAAGGTTATAATTTACAAGAAGGAATAGACATATGCTCCTATAGCTAGACTAGAAGCTATTAGGATTTTTCTTGCATATGCTATTTTTTATAGTATTAAACTATTTCAAGTGGATGCAAAAAGTGCTTTTTTGAATGGTTTTATAGATGAAGAAGTTTTTGTGAAACAAACCCGAGGTTTTGAAGATATTAATAAACCAAATTATGTCTATAAACTTCATAAAGTTTTGTATGGATTGAAACAAACACCTCGTGTTTGGTATGATCGTCTGAATTCGTTTTTGTTTAAAAATGACTTTATTAGAGGTCAAGTAGATAAAACCTTATTTAGGAAAAGTGTTAAAAATGATTTTATCGTTGTACAAATATATGTAGATCATATCATTTTTGGTGAAACTTCTGAAAAATTATGTTCAAATTTTGAAAGTCTTATGAAAAGTGAATTTGAAATGAGTATGGTGAGTGAGTTAAAGTTCTTTCTTGGTTTACAAATTAAACAAACTAATGAAAAGATTTTTTTTCATCAATAAAAGTATATTAAAGAAATTTTAGTCAAATATAAAATGGAGAATGTTAAACCAATGTCAACTCCTATGCATCCCTCAATCGTCTTATCTAAAGATAAAGTTGGTAAGAAGATTGATCAAACTATGTTTAGAGGAATTATTGGTTCTTTGCTTTACCTAACTGCAAGTAGACCTGATATATTGTTTAGTGTCTGTTTGTGTGCAAGATTTCTAGCAGATCTTAGAAAATCTTATTATATTGTTGTCAAAAGAATATTGAGATACCTAGCAAGTACTACTAATCTTTGCTTAATGTATAAGGAAGGTAAAGATATCAGGTTAATTGCTGATTATGCTGATGATAGGAAGAGTATAAGTAGAGGCCGTCACTTTCTTGGTCATAATCTAATTTCTTGGTCAAGCTAGAGGCAAAGCTCAATGGCTCTATCTACTGCATAGGCTGAATACAAGTCAGTTGCAAGTTATTTTTCACAGTTGTTATGGATTAAGTATCAGTTAAAGGATTATTCTATCTAAGAAGATCATATTCCAATCTTCAATGACAACGCCAGTGCTATTAATCTCTGAAAGAATCCAATACAACACTCAAGGGTAAAGTATAATGAAGTTAGACATCATTTTATAAGAGACTATGTACAGAGAGGGATCGTCAATCTACAATTTGTTGAGATGAATCAACAATGGGTAGATATCTTCACCAAACCCTAAAGTGAAGAAAAATTCAAGGAAATCAGATGAAACGTGAAAATGGTGATGTTAAATGACCATTCGTCTAAAACTCCATGATACAAACGATTCGTTTTGAAGAAGCTGAAAAGTCGTAATTTTTCAAATTTTATAGTAACGGTAAATTTTCACTCAGCAGCTTCAATTTCATGATTACTGGAGGATCAGTTAAAAATGTTACAAATAATAACTTTTCAAGAGTGTATATAAAAATGAAATAATCTCAGAATCTGCAACACCTTACACTCTAGATTTTTCTTAAAAAACTTCGAAACTGACTTGTTCAAAGTGCTCCCAACAAAAACGATCAAACCTTCTATTCTAAACTTCAAATCCGTCTTATTTCATTTCATATCTTTCTTTCATTTTTATACTAACCTCGCTTCTTTAAGTGAAATACATCTTGTGTTTAGTGTTTATCCTTTACAGATTAATAATGCCGAAATCTCTTATCTATGGCAGATTTGTCAATTTTACTTCTTTAAACAATAATCGGATGAATATCGAACCTGAGATTGAAGCAGTTAGCTAGAAGATCTTCTTCAATATTTGGGACAAGGTGTATTTGAATGAAGTATATGAGTTCTAGAAGAATGCAAAGGTGGTAGACAACACCTTGGTATCGATGGTAGATGGGTTGTTGGTAAAAATCACACAAGATTCTATTGTAAAGGCTATTGGGTGCTAAAATGAAAGAGTTAAACTATTCAACAATACAAATTGGATTACTCAAAGTCATATAGACAAACCCAACATCAATCGACAACTATATGGGTTTAGTAATCCAAGATTCAAGAAGTCTTCAACCCTCATTCCGAAGGCTAAGGTTCTTTATTCAATTCTTCTACATTGTATCTTACCAAGAGCAGGATCAAAGGATTTGGTGACAATGAATGATGAACATTGCCTATTTCATCTACTTACTCACCAATCAGTAAATCTTATGTTCTTGATTTTGAAGTACATGATAAAGGCAAGGGAGGAGTATTATATGAAGAGTAGTTCTTTACCTTATAGTATGTTGTTAACAAGATTCTTCAAAGAATCTGGAATCCTACTTGATAAAGGAAACAAAGTAAAGCTGAATGTTAAGAGTGTTATCAATGCCTCTAATATTCAGAAAATGGGGATCAAGACTAAACTCGAAGCTGATGTAGATTTTACACCGGAAGCACAGTATAATTATCTGGAGAGATAGAGATAAAATGGAAGTTAGTATTTGAGAAGAGGAAGCCTCAACAACAACTCTCTTCCAAATCAGTAGAAGAACAAAAGAAGACGAAAATTGTTCAGAAGAAAGTTTCATCATCTGATGTTCCACAAAAGACACAGACTGTTCAACAACAGCTAGCACCTTACAACCCTTCTCAAAACCTGATTGTAACAGAAGTTCAATTATCATCAGAGAACCTTCTAAATAGACAGTTAAGGTTCAAGTTGAATCTATAACAGTGAATGATCAGATGATACATCTTTTAAGTCCTAAAGAATGAAGACTATATAGTATTTTGCGAGATGAAAAGACAGAACCATATCCATTGAAGCTTACTAAAGATCCGTATACAATCTATCGAATAACAAGCATAACAACAATCAAGATTGTACCAGGTGTATAACCAAGACGCTTAGAACCAGTGATAAGCAAAGAAAAAGGAAAGAAGAAGAAGTTTCCTGAAGGACATGAAGGTGATCTTGTTGGATCCCGTTTCCGGAATCTAACTCTTAACAATATACCATCATACTTGAGCGTGGTTCCTTGTAATCTCTTCTTGCTCTGATACCAAACATGTTAGGCCCCGTTTACCATAAAACGCGTGCGTATTATTGCTCGTTATACAAACTTGAGCATAATCCAAAGAAATCATAAAGCTTAAAGTCTCATACCATTTCTATGTTCCTTTTCCAAAACACATCTCATTTAGATAGATGTATGAAACGACAATTCACAATCAAAATAATCACATCAAATTGATAACTCCCTCAAGTATACCTAATTTCAACTCCACCTTGTATATACACAAATTCACACATAATCTACTCAACATCATTGATACATAATTCATAATTCCTTAACATCAAAAAATAGAGTTTTACAAGCTCTAAAGGCATTCCAAGCCACAATTACAACAATAATCCAAAATCTTAAAAGATAAAAGTTACATGAACTAGAAATCCTTAAATGCAACTAAAGCCTTGTGTATTCCAAAACTAACTCAAAATACAACATCAGCCAATTGGGAGTGATGCCTTGACTCGCTTTCACTCCATCTCTTGCTCAACACCTGAAGGTGGGGACAAAAAGGGGGTGAGCTTAAAGCTCGTGGGTAACAAGTTTATAACGAAGAATAAGCAAAAAGCGTTGAAATGTTCATTTGTCATATAAAAATAAAAATCATAATGAATTCATAAAATGCTTCGTTCTCAAATTCTCAGTCAAATTTGCAATTTGAACTCAAAACTTATAGTTAAAATATCATCACATCAATACAGTATATCCATTTAACCATCAATACAAAACACTCAATTTATGCAACATACTTGACGATTTAAAGATGCAATGCACAAACAAATGACTCGAGAGTTCTGTGAAACAAAATGGATAAACCGAAGTTTATACCGTGAACAAAACGAGTCCGATTTCTCAGGATCTCGTGGCCTCAAGCGGGCAGCCGAGAGAAGGCTATATGTCGACGTGCACTTGACTAACGAAACGTTCCTCTCTCGCCCAAACAGAAACACATAATCATGCTCAAATCAATTTATTGAATGCTCATACTTTCAAGCTTTTCTATCTTTTCATTTATACAAAATGCCATGAAATGTTTCAATAGAATAACTTGATCATTATTCATAAATCTCAATGCATTTTCAATAATCACAAAAATTCATTATCGAGAAAGTTAAAATACAATACACATGCATTTTTTCATATTCACAACAATTCAAATTCAATCAATTAAGCATATGCACACATGAGCAATTTCTTTAAATCATTTAAAAGTAATACATGAAGTAACTGAAATCATTTAGTTCTCTTTATTTGGAAACACCTTAATAGCTCATTATTCAATTATAAATATGAAACCCACCTGAATTCCTTGCTTGGATACATGCTTAAAGACATCTCTCCTCTTAATCCTCTTGCCTTCATTAATTCCCAAATACAAAATTCCCATTCAATAGGAATACAATTTGAGGACCCATATATTTCATATTCACTAAAATAAATTCTAAAAACTCAAACTCTTCCAAAAGTCCAAACATTTGGGTCAATTTTCCATGATCACTCTGATCAAGTAAATGACAAAATTTGATAATATTCTCTTATATAAAAATGTTCCTCATTGTCTTAAGTTTCT
>JANKYE010569284.1:0-11453 GCA_032467995.1 Erythroxylum dillonii | reverse complement strand
TAGATTCACAAAATAGGTTCCATTGTAATCCTAACACATGATTTAACTAGACATATTAATGAAATAAAACACAATACGAATATAAGAATTCATCTAGGAAAATATCAAAATAAGATGAAGAAGAAAAACTCTTGTGTTGAATCTTCCTTTCCCGCCTCTAAATCCGTGCGTGAATAAATCTTAAAGAAGAAAACGAAACTAGATCCCACTGCTGTTAACTAGAGAAAAGAATCGCCGATGTAAGTGCTTCCACTAGTTCTTCTGGAACTCTCTTCTGTGAGTGGTCTCTCCCAATGAAAATAAAACTTTGCTATTCGAAAAGAATCAAATCTTCTTAGCCTCCTTTCTATTTTATCCCCTCATCCTTCAAAACTAGACTCCCACACCAATACGGAAACTCTCTGATTTATTCCTGCGCGTGAAGCTGACTAGGTGCCCAGACTTTTTACGCAACTGACCTTCAAAATCCCCATTTTGTGCAGGTACGCAGGTTCCCAGCTGTCCAATCTTGAATATTTTACCATTTTTCCTACATTTACGAGAATTTGATCAATTAGTCCACAATTAAGCTCTAAACAGGTAGAAAGAACATAATGAGTTCGAACAAAATAATATGAAAACAATGCATTTTAACGAACTTATCAACTCCCCCAAACTTAAACATTGCTCACCCTTGAGCAACTTATTACGGACATTCTAAAACAAAGGTTGTGATCAACAGCCCAGAAACACCAACTACCCAATCTTGAACCACACATGCGTTAAGTAAAAACACTTATACTTCTCAGATACCATTCATCACTTCACTAATCGGGTTAATGCACCTGCAATCATATGCCTTGCACAATTCAAACCCACGTTGTCATCAAAGCATTCCCCGTGTTATGTGTGTGATTGGTAATGAACAACAACTATCAACAAACCAGATCAATTTATATACACGCAAAAAGGCACACATAAGAGGTCCATAAGTCAGTCTTTCATCCTTTTCTCCACTAATGTGAACAATGCTCAACTAAGGATCAATAGGACTTTTGTTAGCTTGTAATGTAGGCTTAGGGGAGGGGTAGGTAAATATGGAAAATGATTGGCTTAGGCACCCATGGCTTACTTGTACTGGAGCAATTTAGGGGACAATTTTGTGATCCAACATTAAAACATCCCCCCAAACTTGGTTGGGGTCGTCAATCTCATTTTTTTTTCAAGCTTGTATTTTTTCTTTTTTTCCTTTTCTTTTTTTTTCAAGCTTGTATTCTTTCTTTTTTCCCCCTTTTTCATATATATCCATCTGCATATATCTATATTTTTTTTCAAGCTAGAAACAAAACTCCATGGATTAAAAAAAATACACACTCCCTTCTCCATCATGTAGCTTCTTCGAATATCATAATACAAGCAATAGGGTGCAAAAACTGGTGGGATTCATATAATGTTGTGCTTTGGGTTCATTATGATGTGGTTATCAACGAAATCAATACAACAAAGGCTCAAAAGGGGACCCAAATTTATGCAATTGACAAAAATTAGGCAAATACGGCTCAAAATTATCAAAGATGCCCTAAGTCATGCCCCTAGTCAAGCATCATTCAAGATTTCGCCTCGAAAACGAATCAAACTGATTCTAGTGCTCTGGCGAACCAATTAACCCGCACATAAATTTTCTCTAATTCATCACGTAGTCATCATCCACACCAAGTGCGCAAGAATTAATGAATGACAGTAACAACAACAATGCATTTTAATTGCACCCAAAATGATCACGCATATACATATTCCCAACTCATGGCGTGCATCACAGTTAAATTTCATCATAGAAAAAGGAGTTTTATCACAACACATGTAACTCACGACGGGCATATCATATCTCATTTTTTTTCATTTTTTTAACCAAGTAGTAAGTAGTCCCCCTAACTTGAAAGGTATTTTGTCCTCAAAGTGCAGAGAGAGTTTGCGCAAGACACAAAAGCAAGACATCAAGACACCAAAATAAATATGACTCGAAATAGAACAGGCAAAAGCGAGAATATGTATAGAGATAGAAAACTCCCTCAAACGTCAGGGTGCATCCTCTGGTGCTAGATCAGGTTTGTGCGACGGTGCTTATTTTGGAGTGAATGTTCCCATTCTTAAAATTTTCCTAGTAGCCTTTGCTTGCAAAGAAACAAGAATAGCTATATCAAAAAGGGAGTAAACTCGGGGTTGCCTTCCAAAAAGCGCATCAGTTATAGTCGTCAGCCGGACTATACGAGCATGACTATGGATTTGTTAATTGGACTGAGGTCCTTTGACGATTGATCTCTCCACCCCAGTAGTGCTTCAAGCGTTGTCCATTAACCACAAACTTCTCCTGTGTGCTATCCTCAATGATTTCCACCGCTCCGTGGGGAAACACCGTCGCCACTCTAAAGGGTCTTGACCATCTACACTTCAGTTTTCCCGAGAAAAACTTCAGACGTGAGTTAAACAACAACACTCGTTGACCCGGTTCAAATTTCTTCTCCACAATACGTTGGTCATGCCACCTTTTAGTTCTCTCCTTGTAAAGCGTGGCATTCTCATAAGTTAGGATTCTAAACTCATCAAGCTCATTTAGTTGCAAAAGTCTCACTTCTTCGGCTGCTTGTGGATCCATGTTGAGCTTTTTAACTGCCCAAAAGGCCTTATGCTCAAGTTCTAGCGGTAGATGACATGCTTTCCCGAACACCAATTGATACGGTGACATCCCAATAGGTGTTTTATATGCGGTTCGGTATGCCCATAGTGCATCATCTAATTTCATTGACCAATCCTTGCGAGAGGGACTCACTGTCTTTTCAAGAATCCGCTTCACTTCTTGATTAAAAACGTCAGCTTGCCCGTTAGTTTGGGGATGGTACGCAGTGGATACTTTGTGTCGAACGCTATACTTGCTCAATAGTGCTTCAAATTGTTTGTTGCAGAAATGCGACCCACCATCACTGATTATGGCTCTTGGTGTGCCGAATCGAGTAAAAATATGTTTCTTGAGGAACTTGAGTACGACATTCCCGCCATTCTTTGGTACAGCGACTGCTTCCACCCACTTGGACACGTAATCCACAGCTAATAAGATATACAGGTTGCCAAACGAAGGAGTAAAGGGCCCATGAAATCAATCCCCCATACATCAAAGAGCTCCACCTCTAAAATGTTATTCAATGGCATTTCATTCCTTCTTCCAATATTCCCCGTTCGCTGACACCTATCACAATGAGAAACAAAATTATGAGCATTTCGAAATAGATTTGGCCAAAAGAAACTTGATTGCAGCACTTTGGCAGCAGTGCGATCGCCGGCAAAATGTCCACCATATGGAGAGGAGTGGCACTTTTCGAGTACTTGAAGGATTTCATCATCGGGAACAGATTGCCGGATCATACGGTCTGGACATTGCTTGAATAATAAAGGCTCGTCCCAATAATAAAACCTCACTTGATGCATGAACCTTTTTCGCCTTCGTCTGTCAAAAACTGATGGGATAACAACACTAACCAAATAGTTAACAATGTCGGCGAACCACGGATAGTTCGATTCAAGTTTCAATAGTTGCTCATCTAAGAAAGTCTCCTTTATTTCAGTCTCATCTTTCTTTAGAATTGGGTGCTTTAGTTGGGACAAATGATTTGCTACTTGATTTTCTGTTCCCTTTTTTATCCCGAATCTCTAAATCAAATTCCTGCAGAAGAAGTACCCATCGTATCAATCGGGGCTTCACATCCTTCTTCTCAATTAGGTACTTGATAGCAGAGTGATCATTATAGACAATCACTTTGGTGCCCACAAGATAGCAGCGGAACTTGTCGAAGGCAAACACCACCACTAATAGTTCCTTCTCTGTAATCGTATAATTCACTTAGGCTCTCGTCAAGGTTTTGCTAGCATAGTAGATAGAATGGAAAACCTTTTCTCGTCGCTGACCTAGCACAGCGCCAATTGCATAGTCGCTGGCATCACACATGAGCTCGAAAGGTAGCTCCCAATCTGGTGCTACAATGATGGATGCAGAGACTAACCTCCCTTTCAACTCTTCAAAGGCCCTTGAGCAATCGGCATCAAATCGAAATGGGACATTTTTTTCCAATAGAGTACTCAAGGGTTTGGCGATTTTCGAGAAATCCTTAATGAAACGTCGGTAAAATCCCGCATGCCCGAGGAAACTACGGACTCCCCTTTCGGACGATGGTGGGGGGGAGTTTCTCAATTATTTCAATTTTTGCCTTGTCCACCTCGATTCCTTTACTTGAGATTCTGTGCCCCAGTACAATGCCTTCCCGCACCATGAAGTGACATTTTTCCCAATTCAGTACTAAATTTGTTTCTTCGCACCTCTTGAGGATAGAAGCGAGGTTCATGAGGCATGCATCAAAAGAATCCCCAAAGACTGAGAAATCGTTCATAAACACCTCTAAGAAATTTTCCATCATGTCCGAAAAGATGACCATCATGCACCGCTGAAAAGTAGCCGGCCCAATGCATAATCCAAAAGGTATACGGCGAAAGGCAAATGTTTCATAAGGGCAGGTGAAAGTTGCCTTTTCTTGGACCTCTGTGCAATTGCAATCTGGTTGTACCTGGAGTATCCATCTAAGAAACAATAAAATTCCTTCCCTACAAGCCGATCAAGCATCTGGTCAATGAAAGGTAATGGGAAGTGATATTTTCTCGTAGCTTTATTTAACTTCCGGTAATCCATGCAAACACGCCATCCTGTCACTATCCTTGTAGGAATCAACTCATTATTATCATTGGTCACTACTGTCATCCCACCCTTTTTCGGTACACATTGGACTGGGCTAACCCATTTACTGTCAGAAATTGGGTATATGATTCTGGCATCCAGCCACTTGAGTACTTCTTTCTTTACAACTTCCTTCATGATGGGGTTTAGACGACGTTGCTATTCGATCGAAGTTGTGTGTTCATTCTCCAACAGAATCTTGTACATATAAAACGATGGACTGATTCCCTTTATGTCTGCAATGGTCCAGCCTATAGCTTGCTTGTGCTCCCGCAATACTCTTAGCAATTTTTCAACTTGCAAAGTAGAAAGAGAAGACGAAATTATTACAGGCAGTGTAGAATCATTGCCTAGATATGCATATCGAAGATGATGAGGTAGCGCTTTTAGTTCCAAAATTGGGGGTTCTTCAATGGATGGCTTAAGTGGCTTAATCACTCCTTGAGGTCTGTCAAGTGCTTCAAAATTTGTCCATCTTCGTCTTAATGGTGCTTGAGCAGCTAACACACACGCTGCATGCAAGGCTTCCATTCTCTCGCCCAAATTCTGATAAGATTAACGCATCAAAGGGATCATTGGGGTGATCGTCTACAAATTGTTCTTCCACACACCTGTCCACAACATTCACTGCAAGGCACTGCTTAGAATCATCATGAAATTTCATTGCCCTAAACACATTAAAAGTTACCTGCTCGTCTTGAACCCGCATAGTCAGCTCACCTTTTTGTACATCAATAAGGGTTTTACCTGTAGCTAAGAATGGTCTCCCAAGGATGAGGGGGACATCCCTATCTTCCTCATAATCCAACACAACAAAATCAACAGGAAATATAAATTCTTTCACCTTTACCAACACATCTTCAATTACACCCTTGGGATAAGTTAATGACCTATCAGCTAATTGTAACGTTACGGTAGTGGGGCGAGCTTCGCCAAACCCAAGTTTCTTAAACACATTAAAAGGCATCAAGTTGATACTAGCACCTAAGTCACAGAGAGCTTTACCGAAGAATTGGTTACCTATGGTGCAAGGTATGGTGTAGCTCCCAGGATCCTTGAGTTTCGGTGGCAACTTATTCTGTAGAATAGCACTGCACTCCTCCGTGAGTGCCACCGTCTCGAATTCATGCAATCTCTTTTTCTTGGACAACACGTCCTTTATAAATTTCGCCTAGTTTGGCATTTTTTCTAATTCTTCCACCAATGGAATGTTTATATGCAATTGCTTTAAAATATCAAGAAATTTTGAAAATTGCTTATCCTATTTGTGCTTCTGAAGCCTCTGCAGAAATGGAGGTGGAGGTATTACAGGTGGCTTGGTTGCTGCTTTTTCCTTCTTTTCGTGTTCCGTCTCCTTTGGTGCTACCTGCTTGGAAATGGCTTTCTTTGCTTTAAGTTCAACCTCTAAATCTCTGCCATTTCTTAGCATAACTGCCTTGCATTGTTCCTTTCCTTCTCTCCGTGGATTGGGCTCGGTATCACTTAGTAGTGCTCCAAGAGGTCTATTATTCATGGCACTTGCTAATTGTCCCATCTAAGTCTCCAAATTCCTTAGTGATGCTGTTTAACTCTGGATTAGAGCATTTTGATTTTGGATGGTCATATCAGTCTTTGCCACGAACTGCATAAACATATCCTCCAAAGATGGTTTATTCATTGGTGCTGGTGGCCTAGGTTGATTAGGAACTCCTTGTCATTGTCCAAATCCTGATGGTGGAGTTGGCTTGCCTGCAGATGAGGATGCCTGTTGGTTACTCCAAGAGAAATTGGGGTGATTACGCCACCCCTCATTATACGTGTTGGAATATGGGTTGCTCTGGCCTCTGTTGGCACTGCCTATAAAATTTACTGCCTCTGGACTGATGGGACATTCCTCAATTGAATGTCCGCCACTACAAATTTCACAAACTACTGGAATGGTGGTGCCTACATTACCTTTGGCTTGTAACCCCATGAAGTCCACATTCTTTGCTAAAGCTGCAATTTCAGCCAATATTGCTGTCATCGCATCCACTTTATGTATCCTTGCAACCTTTTTTGGCGTTATCCTCTCTGACGGCCATTGGCAACTATTTAAGGACATCTTGTCAAGCAGCTTAACTGCATCCTCAACCGATTTACTTAACAATGCTCCACCGGCTGCCGCAGCCACAGTCATTCAGGTTTGTCCAAGCAATCCAATATAAAATGTCTGTAACTCCATCCATGGTGGGAGGCCGTGATGTGGACACTTTCTCAATAGTTCCTTGAATCTTTCCCAGGCTTCACAAACCGATTCACCATCCATTTGTTTGAACTTGAATATGTTGTTTCTCAATTCAACAGTTTTGGACGGGGGAAAGTATCTAGCCAAGAACTTTTGGGCGAGATCTTGCCAGGTGGTGATGGATCCTGCTGGTAAGGAATTTAGCCACAACTTGGCTCGATCTCGAAGTGAGAATGGGAACAACTGCAATTTGATTGCATCATCCGAGACTCCCACCTTTTTAAACGTATCGCAGATCTCCAAAAAGTTAAGGATATGTAAATTAGCGTCTTCAGTGGGAGATCCTGCGAACTGACCACTGGCCTGCAACATCTGAATCATTGACGGGCTTAACTCGAAATTATTGACCTCAACTTGAGGTCTCCTAATGCTCGAGCTTAAACCATCTAAGGCTAGCATTGCGTAGTCTTGAATTGCCTTATATTCCGTCGCTGCTTGGAGTGCTAATTCTGGATCCTCTTCCATTGGTTCAGCCCTTGTGTAAATGCTTGTGTTCTCCCGATATAGACGACGACAGGTTTGCTCGATTTCTGGGTTTAATGGCAGTAAATCGATTCCACATCCTCATGGCATATGCCAACGAAACCTGAAATCTGCAAAACAGAACAAAATAAATGTTAGGTCTAAGAATAGAGGTTGGTATCAATGTTAGTAATTCAATAATTTAAACTAGTCCCCGACAACGGCGCCAAAAACTTGTTCTTTGAAAATTAACCACGTAAGTGCACGTGTGTCATAAAATAGATAGTGAGGAGAGCAAGTGTCGTATCCACGAGGACTGCTAATTACCAACTACTAAGCACTGACTTTAACTTCCTAATCTTATACTACTGTTAATTAAATGGATTGAGTGGTAATTACTATAAAAGAGAGTTAGAGAATTGACAACGAACTGATAAAAGAGTTAAACAATTTATGGAAAAACTAGGACTACAATTTCCTTTATTACGATCCTCTTCTCTTGTTTATCCCAATTTAGGTAAATTATGAATTATGTTGATAGTCTAGCGAACTTACTTATTTATGCACTTCTGTCGAAGTCACATAAACCTATTATCAATTACCACTATCCTATATGTCTATAGCTAGTGAGAAATTAATAACGCATTAAGATCCGCTCATCTAACTATACATGGCCTACAAGTATACGTCTATCTCATAAACTCATCAATCGCCTGTAAAAACATCACAATTGAACATGCATCATTCAAATTAGATCTGGTCCTAATTTTCCTTCGTCAAGGCGTAACTAGGTTCCTAGGATATAATTAATGGCCAGTTAATTAAAATTCACGAATTAATTCAAATGATCAAAACAACTCATATTCCAACAAAACGGGATAAACACGATTAGATTCACAAAATAGGTTCCATTGTAATCCTAACACACGATTTAGCTAGACATATTAATGAAATAAAACATAATACGAATATAAGAATTCATCTAGGAAAATATCGAAATAAGATAAAGAAGAAAAACTCTTGTGTTGAATCTTCCTTTCCTGCCTCTGAATCCGTGCGTGAATAAATCTTAAAGAAGAAAACGAAACTAGATCCCACTGCTGTTGCCATCAAAACTAGAGAAAAGAATCGCCGATGTAAGTGCTTCCACTAGTTCTTCTGGAAATCTCCTCTGTGAGTGGTCTCTCCCAATGTAATAGCCTCCTTTCTATTTTATCCCCTCATCCTTCAAAAGTAGACTCCCACACCAATATGGAAACTCTTTGATTTATTCTTGCGCGTGAAGCTGACTAGGTGCCCAGACTTTTTACGCAACTAGCCTTCAAAATCCCCATTTTGTGCAGGTACGCAGGTTCCCAGCTGTCCAACCTTGAATATTTTACCATTTTTCCCTACATTTACGAGAATTTGATCAATTAGTCCACAATTAAGCTCTAAACAGGTGAAAAGAACAGAATGAGTTCAAACAAAATAGTATGAAAACAATGCATTTTAACGAACTTATCAAAATTACATGTGATTAATTGAAAATTGTGTGTATAAATTTATGATCATTATACATGCAAAATTAGATTAAATAATTTGTGCATTATTATTTTATTTATTTGCATTATTTATTAATTGATACAAATGTTTAGGCTTTATTTAAGCTTAAGGTAATGTGAGTGATCAATATGATTTTAATTAATTGGAAGTAGCCACAGTATCTCAAATTATTTATAATTGTATATTTAGTTTTAAGATCACATTAAATCGTAATTGTAATTAATCATACATGATATGATAAAATCTATCCACAAGAATTTTGTTATATTTGTATGATTAATTAGGATGAAATATCATATTATATTTTTTAATCTACCCATAAGAATTAAGAGAAGGAACATAATTTAATAGTTTTGTTATAAAGTTATAATTGAATCTAATTGAATAGAACTTTAGTCCACAGTCAATTCTCATGTCACTAGATTCATCTGTTAAAAGCATGATTTACATTGGTAAAGCATGAATTATTATTGGTCTCAAATTATATATAACAAGCATATATTTTTATTTCTTAATTTGCAGTTACTCAGACTGTGAATATTTATGATATTAAGTGTGATATTCCCGAATTGAGAGGTGACAACTATAAGGTGTGGAAGGAGAGAATTCTGCTTCATTTGGACTGGATGGATATAGACTATGCTATTAGGAAGGATGAACCACCGAGTATGACTGAAACCAGCACTCCAAACTCTGTTGCTCTTTATGAAAATAGGAGAGATATAATCACCTTTCTATAATGTTCATAAAGACCAAAATATCTGCTAGTATTCGTAGTTTTGTCGAACAATATAATAATGTCAAGGATTTATTGAAGGCCATTGATGAGCAATTCGCTCCATCTGATAAGGCCCTTGCCAACACCTTCATTATTCAGTTGTCATCCTTGAGGCTCACTAGAATAAAGGGCGTACATGATCATATCATGCGTATGAGGGACATAGCGGCTCAACTGAAAGCCTCGGAGGTTATTATATGTAACATCTCGTTCCCATAGTAAGAGTTAGAATAAAAAAATACGGTACATGTGAGATCAGTGAGAGATTAAGAAAAAAAATTGCATTTCATGCTCATGCATAATGTTAGCATACACACACGTGAATTTGATTTTTTTTATACATGCATTCGTTGACATTTTCTGGGTATAATTGATCTATAAATATGATTATATTGGGAATTGTTAATTATATGTGTTAAAAATTGAGTTGGAGTGTATAAGTAGTGAATTATAATTTTTTAAAATTTTTTTGGGAATTTTCTAAAAATTAAGGATATTTTTGGACTGGGAAAAATGTCAAGTGGCAGAATAATTGATGAATAGTAGTAGAAATAAGAGTTGAATGGCAATGGAAATTTATATATATGACATTGGGATTTAATGGCAAGTATCATTGAAAATTGGGTTGAAATTTGGAGGCGAATGGACTAGCTTATTAAAAGATCAAGAAGGGACCATGAGAGAGTGACATGTGGCAAGTGACAAATGTCTCTTGCCACACCACTTGTTAAGTCACGTTTTTATTAAGTGAAAGACCATATTTTGGTCTTTCACTTGCCAAAAATGACACACACTCCATTTTGCTCAACTTCTTCATTTCTTCATCTTCTCCATTCCTCTCCTTCACCATGACATTCACTCTCACCCTCATCATGTTGACTTTTGTTCAACTCTTTCACCTTGCTTCTTCAGGATTCATTGCCTCCCTCTTCTTATTGCTAAAAGACCCAACTTATTCCACCTCACAAAGGTGAAGATCGTGTATGTGGAGTAGCTAGGGTTTCTTGGTGATTTGAAGGAGCTTTGGAGCTAAACATGTAAGTTAAACTTTTTTTTTTCACGGGTTGTCTTAATAGAAGCATATTGATGACAGGTAAAGGTAAGATGATCATGAAATAAAGATGGAAATATGTAAAAACGTGGATCAGAATTGTGGATAAAATCATGTCTTGCTTTCGTATTTTGATGGATAATATATTATGGAATGATATAATGTTGCATTAATTGAGTAAATGGTGTTTAATGGGTGCTGGAAAAATGTTGGCTGTAACATTTCCCATTTGATTATGCATATGTAATTTAGCCATAACTTATTATGTAGATATCCAAATGAGGTGATTTTTAATTTTTATTAAATTAGAGAAATATGGCTACATTTTCCGTGAAGACATTGAATTCAAATTCTGTCTTTAAGAGTTTCGAATTTTGACCTGAAGTTGAGTACTGGGTGTAGGAAAAAGTGCAGAAAAACTGGATACATAATGGGTTTTTGTTCTGTTTTCTTGATGAATTAAATGTAAATTTCCCTGGGTATTTTTGCGATGAAATAAAATGATTCTAGAGCTAAAGAAAGGGAGTAATGTGGTATCTTGAAATGGGAAGAATTAAGGTGATAGTTAGAAGTGAAATGAAAGTGAAAATGAAGT
>JANKYE010568355.1:0-11457 GCA_032467995.1 Erythroxylum dillonii | reverse complement strand
AATGTCCCATTCCAAATCAATTTTCAATAACCTTAGCTCACAATTCTTAAAATAATCCCATTTATTACCAATTATACTCGGAAAATGTCAATTGAGTGCGTGATCAATGATTTTAATGTGTGCAATTATCCAATTCATCAATGTATATCCAAATATGATGCATTTTTTATCAAAAGCTCACTTAAGGCCACATGTACCAAATTTAAAATGGTCAAAATTGCAATGTACCAAGTGGCCCCAAGCATGTCTGTTAAATGGACACACATGTACGTTAAACGGACACAGACTGGCTAAGCAATCCCAAACTCACCCGAGAGTGTTCGTTAAACGGACATTCATGTCCGTTAAACAGACATGAAATGTCCGTTAAACAGACATGAAACCATCAAACACTCCAATTTCTCCCGAGACGGTCCGTTAAACGGACCTGCATGTCCGTTCGACGGACATGAGCCTTCCAACTAGTCCGTTAAACGGACTCTCGTGTCCGTTTAGCGGACACATGCTATACCAACATTCTTCAAAAATTTTCCAAGTTTCCAACCCTCATTAATCGTCAAACACACTCCCAATTTTCCAAATTCATTTCCTTTATTTCCAATCATTTCAACTGAAACGTATCCATTTCCTCTAATTTCATTTAAACCAAGCCTCATAGTTCACATGCACCAAATTTTAGAGTTCTAACCCGAAGTAGGGGGCGGGATGTTACAATTTCATCTATAACACTATTCATATACAAAACACTCATTTCATTTCATTTTAATATTTCTAATTTCTACCAAAAGTTCGGGGTCCAACAACATCACTAGAAGATGGTTAGAATTCTTTCTTTATGCTAGCAAAGACAAGAAATTTTGTAAGAGTTAGAGAGAAAAAGACTGTGTGTATAAGAAATAACCTTTCTTTCACTTGTGTCTTACACAAGATGCAGATATTTTCTGCACCATTTAGCCTTCCATAACCCCCTTCAATAATGGAGAGTTATGGGAAGTTAATGGTCATGAATAGCCTGCATTAATGGAAGTTATGGGAAGTTAATGACCCAATTGGCAGCCAACAACACTTGTTTCTAATCCATTTCATGCAATATTTTCTGCCACGATCACATCGCGATACAATCCCAAAGCACTCTCTCATTTCTTCAATCATCATTCAAGACCATTTTAGTCATCCTTCGTATCTCCTATATGTATGATCCATTAGGTTCCCAGTTATATTGGCCACTTGAATTAACAATTAATTCAGGTAAGTTAAGAGCGGTATCTAGCAACATGTTAGGACCCCTAATTGACCGAAAATCAGTGGTTTAACTACGAACCCTTTCATATACAATGTTGCTATGCAATTCGTCCTTTCACCATCTATACCCCACTTGGTTCAGAGTAAGGTCAAAGTGTCAACTCCTTATAGACTAACTACGTCACATCTAGTCTAAGTGATATTAGATTTTGTCCTGAGGACCTCATTACTCTATGTATCATTAAAGAATCTTTTCATGACATATATCTGCTTTGGCTAGAGACTCCTGAGTGATAGCCCGACAAGAGGTTGTGGGTATCATCTCCTTCTATCAGGAGTGGTGAATCCTTTATTGGCTACTCAATTACCTTTAAATACCTCAAATTGTACCCAATCAGTGCCCTATAAGTAACCCATGAAAGGCACCGATGAATGGAGTTAAAGCACAAGACTAGGATCCGAGATATCCTTGAGCGCCTCAAGTCAAAAGATACTTGTACCATTGCTATGATGAGACTATCATTGACATTGGAATATAATATTTATATGATTGTCTGAGGTTAATCCAATGTACTTATTACCCTTAGTACGCATCTAGGTGTTAACTCAAAATAACTCATGTCTTCAGCTTATAAGATCTACTTCTTGATCCAATCAAGGAGTATAACATGTACTAGTCTATCTGGATTAATGATATCCCATCTTATTAATCCTACGGTTAGGGAAAGTTTAGATACTAACATAATTACACATGATAGGAATCTCATTATTATGATCTAATCTTAATTTTCTCCAGTTATGTTTTGTATCAAGGACTGCATTAAACCAATTTAAGATCATCATCAAATCTATATAATGAAAATTGTATTTATTAATCATAAAATGATTTGTACAATAAGCGCTAAAGGTGATTGCTTTTAAAGCACTTCTTTAACAAACTCCCACTTGCTCTAAAGTTAATCGCCTTGATATCTAATACCATAGGTATGTACATGTAATATAAAACTCTTTTGGGAAGTAGGCTTAGTTAATGGATCAGCTATATTCTGATTGGTGAGAACTCTATCTATCTTGACATCATTTCTACCAATGATTTCTCTATTCAAATGGTAGCATCTGAGTACATGATTGGACTTCTGATGAGACCTCGGTTACTTTACCTGCGCTATAGCCCCGTTGTTGTCATAATGCAATTACACTGGGTCAGTGATGCTCAGAACCATACCAAGTTCCATCACAAACTTTTTGATCCAAACTGCTTTCTTTTTCGCTTCTAAAGCTGCAATGTACTCTGCCTTTGTCGTCGAATTTGCAGTCATCTCTTGTTCGAAGTGACAATGTACTTTGCCTTTGTTGACAAATCTGTAGTCGTCTTTTATTTGGAACTTTTCCAACTTACTGAACCACTATTCAGTGTGGATACATATCCAAGCTAGGATTTAGAGTCATCCTTATCAGATTCGAAATTGGCATCAATATACCCACTTACCCAAGATCACCTTCTCTATATACCAAGAATACATCTTTAGTTCTTCTCAAGTACTTACGGATATTCTTGATAGCCACCTAATGACGCTCACCATGGTTCGATTGGTATCTACACGTAACACTTAGAGCATATGATACATCAGGTCTAGTACATAATATAACGTACATGATTAATCCTTTAGCCGAAGCATAGGGAATCAATCTCATGCAATTCCTCTCATCTTGTGTCTTTGGGCATATAGATTTAGAGAGTGTAATCCCATGTACCATGGGAAGATAACCTCTCTTGGACTGCTTTATGCTAAACCACTTTAACAGTCCTATCTATGTATATGGACTGAGAAAGGCCAAGCAACCTCTTAGATCTATCTCTATAGATTCTTATCTCCAAAATATAAGTTGCTTCTCCAAGGTCTTTCATAGAGAAGTTCTTAGCTAACTAAATTTTAACTGATTGCAAAGTAAAGACACCATTTCCTATTAGCAATATATCATCTACATACAATACAAGGAACATGATTGCACTCTAACTAACCTTCTTATGCACATATAGCTCATCTAGATTTTGTGAGAAACCAAACCCTTTAATTGTCTCGTCAAAACGGATATTTCAACTCCTGAATGTTTGCTTCAATCCATAAATGGATTTCTGAAGCTTACATACCTTTTCTCCTTTCATAGATATGAAACCGTCAAGTTGTGCATATATACATCATCGGTTAGGTTTCTATTAAGAAAAGTTGTCTTCACATCCATTTGCCACATCTTATAATTATAATGAGTAGCAATGGCTAAGAGTATCCTAATGAATTTAAGCATAGCTATGGTGTAGCACCCCACTCTCACAGGTCACGTACCCAACATCCTGAGTGATATTCGAGTACGTAACCTACAAGGGTGGTATGCTAGAACAGTCAACAATCAAACTCATTACAAATTTTTCAAAACAATGTATGTATATATGAAAAATCAATAATTAATTTTGGCCCGTTTTGTTCATAAACATTTTCAATCACAAGAGTTACAATCATTATACAACTCATCAGAATTTCACTAGGCAATTAGGCCCATTTTAGATACAAAACATTTTAGTCATAATGTCATTACATTACAAAATTATTAATATACACATTGTATAGTATTTGTGAATACACATTTTGATACAAAATAAGGAAATACATATGTAGGTGTAAACTGATCCCGATCCCTATCTCTTACTCGAATGCGGTGGCTAGACTCCAATTTGTCTAACTAGAGATCTTCTCTAAGCTTGAAAAATATTGCAAATTTTAGGTTGAGTTTTGTGAACTCAGTGAGTGGACCATCCTCGATGGCTCACTTAAGCACATAACACATCAATTCATAAAATCACATAATTCACGTCACTTCATCAATTCATCATGTTGAGTCACATACATTTCATAGTCACTTAAAACATATCACATTCAAAAATCAATCAAACTATTTAAATCATACATATCATATGCATATGCAGTGCTCATGAAACTCACTTTCAACTGTTTTTATTGTAACTGAGTGCCTATAACTGTTTCGTATCTATTATGGATATCGGGCTCATTGATAACTATCTCATACCTATTGGTGATACCGGGTTTATTATACATAGTGAGCCTTTGGCTCTTAATCACATTTTGAGATTTAAGATCTTTTTAACTTTCTAAGCTTTAAGCTCTTTTTTGGTGGCTACTCCGGTCACAATAGCCTTTATGTTATCATGCATTCATGTAATGAAATTAATCAATCACATAAGATCAATTAGTCACTTTATTTTACTTTACACATGTCATCGGACCTTAGTTTGGTATTCAACATTTAAGTTGAGAATCACTTATTTCATTCACATACAAATTCACATTTTTCTTCATAACTTGGTCCGGCATTCAACAATCAAGTTAAGTATCACATAGTCAGCCAAATTCATATTCAATGAGCACTTCCAATATTATTCATGCATCAAACGCGTCAGACATTCAATGTCTGGAATCAGTACAATCATATTCGCATAATCATTTAATACAGAATTTAAACAAGACAATTATTTAAAGCAAGACCATCTAGGTAGACTCATAGTACGCTCTAGATTAGCATTAGCTTCCATAATTAAAAAATGTCTGGATGTAGACGTTCTATCCTATGTATCAACATCATGCAATACACACATGGCATGTACATTACTAATTGCACAATCACATAAACATTCAATCGTACATATATGTATATATGATATATATAATGCATGCTCAATGACAATTCCGGGTAAATTATCTAAATTCACATCTTATGCTCATTCTCATTTCATAATTCATATATGTCTAATTGAACTTAGGTTTACATTTCATTTGTACATGATCAATCCAAGTTCACCATTCAATTCATATCCTTTATATGTGTCTAGCTTATCCTTAGGCTTACACCTCAAGAAAAGTTGGTTATTCTAATATCATAACTTAATTTCTCATCATTCTTTTTCTAACATTATATGCTCTCATAATACCTAATTCTCATTCACATTTAAGCACTTCATACATATTACTCCTCTCTTTTGAATCATAACTATAATCATATGAACATCTTCATTCCTATTATACTCTTGCCTTTGGTACTTTGATATTATCAATTCATTCACTAAGTTATAACCTCCATTATCACTTCAAACATATCAAACATTAGTCATTTAATTCAAGCATCATTCTAGGTTAAATTCAAGACCTATTATAGCCTAAGTTAAGACCAAATGACCCGTAAATGTCCGTTACGCTGGCATTTATGTCTGCTGAGCGGACCTTTATAGGTCACTTATAGAAATGTGAAATTTTGACCCTCTATAAAATCTCTTCTTGGGGTATTTATAGAAGTTGTAGAACTCAAAGTTCTCTTCGAAAGAATACTTAAATAACCTCAATACAAGATCCACAAAAAAGTTATGCCTCTTGCCCCAATATATATCCAATTGCATTCTTATTTCCAGATTTCTAACTCTTTACTTACTACATTCAACACCTTATGCTTGGTCTACCATTTCTAGCTCAATTACTCATCATTTCCCCATCATTATTAACTCCATTTCATCTCAATATTATCTATAAAAAATTTATAGTCTATGATTGATCATGAAGACTAAAAATAGAACACACACACACACAAACACACACACACACACACACACACACACACACACACACACACACACACACATATATATATGTATATTCATCATCAACTTTCTGTACATATATATATGTATATTCATCATCAACTTTCTGTACATATTCAATTTCATTTCCACTTTCATTTCACTTGCAACTATCACCTTAATTCATCTCATTTCAAGAACGTAACTCCATATCTTAGTTAACATAACTTTCACTTTCATTATACCCTTAATTCACAACTCTTAACATCTACATAACAACTCATCACTCATAGTTTTTATACTTTTAAAACAGAACACAAACACATTTATTCATCCATTAATTCACTATACCTAGTACTCAACTTCAAGTTAAATTTTGAAACCCTTAAAGACAGAATTTGAATTCTATATCTTGATGAAAAATGTAGCCATATGTCCCTAGTTTAGTCCAAATGAAAAATCAACCCATTTGGATATCTACAAATCAATTAATGGCTAAAACACCGATTCATATCTAGTGAAAATGTTATAGCTAACATATTCCCACATACTTTAAACACCATTTACTCTATTAATCCAACACTATATCATTCCATAATCTATTACCCATCAAAACACAAAAGCAAGACATCAATCTACCTATATTTCTCATTCACGTTTTAACATGTACCCATCCTCATTTTATGATCATTTAAGTCTTAACTATCATCAAAACTTGTTTCATTCAACAAATAAATAAGAGAAATGCTTACACTTACTTGTTTAGCTTGAATGTCCTTAAGGCACATTTAACCCTAGCTTCTCCCATGCATTATACGATCACCAACTTTTAAGGTGGAATAGGTTGGGTCTTTTAGTAACAAGATAGAGAAGACAATGAATCTTGAGAAAACAAAGTGAAAGAGTTGGAGAAAATCAACATGACGGGGGTAAGGTAGGATGGTCGTGAGTGAAGAAGAGAAAGATGAAAAAAATGAAGAAGATGAAGAAATGAAGCATGTGTCATAAATGGATAAGTGAAAGACCATAAGATGGTCTTTAAGTTGGGTAATAATTTGTGAGTGGTGAGTGGCAAGTGTTGTGACACTTGTCACTTGCCACTTGTCATCTTATTGTGGTCTCTAATTGGTTCTTTTAAAAAGGTAGTTCATTTGTCTCCAATTTTCAACCCAATTTTTCCCAATTTTCAATGACATTTGTCATTAAATCCCAATATCATTTATAAAAATTTCCATTGCCATTTAACTCTTATTTCTACTACTATTCATCAATTATTCTATCACTTGACATTTTTCTTATTCTAAAATTACCCTTAATTTTCAGAAAATTTTCATACTTCACCAAAAATTCTAATTCACTACCTATACACTCCAACTCCACTTTTAAGACACATAATCCATAATTCACACTATAATCACATTAAAACATTCAGTTATACCCAGAAAATGTCAAATGAGTGCATAAACAATTAATTGCAATGTGTACAATAATCAAATTCACATGTGTGTATACTAACATTATGCATGAGCATGAAATGCATTTTTCTAATCTCTCATTACTATTTTCTCAATTACAAAAATATAGCGTTCTAACCCTTGGTAGGGAAACAAGATGTTACATGCTGGGCCAAACATTGTGTCATAGTCAACACCTTGCCTTTGACGATAAACTTTAGTTACAAGCCTAACTTTATGGGTAACTACATTAACTTCCATGTCAGTTTTCTTCTTGAAACCTATTTACACCCTATGGGTTTTATCCCTTCGGATAGGTCAACCAAATTGCATACTTGTTTTTCACACATAGAATCCATTTCAGATTTCATAGCTTGATTTTTCAAAATTTGAACTCTTCACTACCTCTTCATAGGTAGTAGGCTCATCATCTTCTATGAGCAATAAGTTGTTAAGTTCACTTACAAGAAATCCATATCTGTTGGGAACATGACGTATCCTACTTGACCTATGAACTTCTTGTGAGTCAAAAGGTTGAAGTATTGTTTCATCTTCATGAACAATAGTCTCAGATCTAGGCAGTTGGTTAAATTCCATAAAATCATGTGTAACCTCATCAGTTTAGCCAATAGACATCACATGCCCAATAGAAAGACCAATGTCATACATGTTCTCGTAAATTTGAAATTAAATATTTTAATCACATTAAAAATATTTTCAACCACACTGAATCATTCAAATACATCTTATGAACATATTGGTGAAAGAAAATCATGAAAACCATTTTTCTATCATTAATTTTGAACAAAACATTACATGACTCTAATCTGTCACAACTATGAAAATAGTTTTCACATATCATGCATTCTACATCTAACAAGGCACAAGATGGCTTTGATACCACTGTAAGGTTCCGATCATGCATCTCATATATAATATATATCAAATATATGTAGTAAAAAAGTAAAACAGAACCTCAAAAACCAGATATACTCATGCATATAGATATAGAAAACAAAAACATGAAATGTAAGATGTTTACATACCTTTCGTCAATCTCCTTTGTTCTTTAATCTTCTCTGCATTGGGTTGTCGTAAACCATAATGATTAACGTAAACAGTCTCTAATGAAAGTCCACACAAAGATAGAAAGATGAAACCTCACTAGGAGATGACTAGTATTCTTTCTTTGTGCTAACAAAGACAAGAACTCTTGTGAAAGTTAGAGAGAAAAAGAGTGTGTGTGTCAGAAAGAATCGTTCTTTCACTTTTGTCTTACACAAGATGCAGGAAAATCATCTATATTTTTGCACCATTTGGGCTTCCATAACCCCATCACTAATGAAGAGTTGTAGGAAGTTAATGGTCATGAATAGCATGCATTAATGGAAGTTATGGGAAGTTAATGACAATGAAAAACATGCATTAATGAAATTTTTGGGAAGTTAATGACCAAATTGGTAGCCAACAGCACTTGTTTCTAATCTATTCCATACAACATTTTCTACCATAATCACACCGCCATATAATCTTGAAATACTCTCTCATATATTGAATCACCATTCAAGACCATTTTATTCATCCTTTAGATCTCCTATGCGTGTGACTCATTAGGTTCCCAATTATGTTGGCCACTTGAATTAACACTTAATTCAAGTAAGTTAAGAGTGGTATCTAGCAACACATCATGACCCTCAATTAACCAAAAATTAATGGTTTTACTACTTCATATGCAATGTTGCCATACAATTCATCCTTTCACCATCTGAGGATCTCATTACTCTATGTATCATTGAAGACTCTCTTTATGATACATATTTGCTCTGTGTAGAGACTCTCGAGTAATAACCCCAACAAGAGGTCGTGGTATCGTCTCCTCCTATCAAGAGTTATGAATCCTTTATTGGCTACTCAATTACCTCTGAATACCTCAAGTTCTACCCAATCACTACCTTATAAGTAACCCTTAAAAGGTACCGATGAATGGAGTCAAAGCACAGGATCAATATTCGAGATATCTTTGAGCACCTTAAGTCAAAGGATACTTGCATCATTGTTATGATGAGACTATCATTGACACTAGAATAGAACATCCATATGATTGTCTCATAGTAGGTCAATCCAATGTACTTACTGCTCTTAGTAAGCATCCACATGTTAACTCTAAATAACTCATGTTTACAACTTAGAAGATATACTTCTTGATCCAATCAAAGAGTATAACATGTACTAGTTTATTTGGATTAATGCTATCCCATCTCATTAATCCTATGACTAGGGAAAGTTTAGATACTAATATAATTACACATGATAGAAATCTCATTATCATGGTCTCATCATGATTTCCTCCCTGTTATGTTTTGTATCAATGACTTCATTAAATCAATTTAAGATCAACATCAAATCCATAAATGTATAAGCATCGAAATAATGAAAAATGCCTTTATTAATTATAAAATGATTTGTACAATAAGTGCTAAAGGTAATTACCTTTAGATCACTTCTCTAACATAATGGAAAGTCATTAAAATGTGAAGGGCAAGCTGAGAATGTTTTAGTTTTGATCCAAGGTATTCCTTTTGTCCTTACATTTTATGCCTTACCGTTATGTAGATTGGATTTGGTGTTGTATCCATTGGTTGGAACAATCAGATACTTTATCATACAATTGGAAACAATTGACCTAAGTAAGGAAATCAAATTCATAAGTTATAAGGCACTGATAACCAAATGATCCAGTCTGCATCCTTAAAGGCCATTTCCAAAGAAATTCATCGTGGAACTGCAACTTTTTCCTTGTGTTTTCAAACCATAGCTAAGCAATCACCATTATTAACCCCACCGTAAATGCAATAATTATTATAGAAATTTGAAGACATCTTTCAAGAACCCAAACAATTACCATCCATTAGAGTCGTGGTTCATCACTTCAATTTACAAGAAGGGACAAAGCCTATAAATGAAAGACCATACAAGTATGCCTACTTTTAAAAAGTTGAAATTGAAAAACAAGTTTAGGACATGTAAAAAATTGGGGCTCATACGACCTAGTATTATTCCTTTTTCATCCCCTATTTTGTTGGTTAAAAAAAAGATGGGATATGGCAATTTTTTACCGATTATAAAGCACTTAATGAAGTAACCATCAAAGACCTATTCTTTATTCCCACTGTTGATGATAAGATTGATGAGCTCCATAGAGCTTCCAATTTCACCAAAATTCATTTACGGGTTGATTTCCATTAGGTATGAATTCACCCTCCTAATATCCACAAAACTGAATTTTACACACATAATGGCCATTATGAATATTTAGTCACACCTTTTGGTCTTTGTAATGCCCCATCTACCGTTCAAACAATTATGAGCTCCATATTTCGCCCTTTCCTTCGAAAATTTATGCTTGTTTTTTGTGATGACATTTTAATTTATAACCCCAATTGGACCATACATCTTAAACATGATCATAAAGCTTTTGAATTATTATGGTAGCATCAATTTTTACTTAAACTGAGCAATTGTGTATTTGGTCATTACTAGATGGAGAATTTGGGACACTTTGTTACTCCACAAGGAGTTAAAGTGGATCAGGATAAAATTAAAGTTATGCTTAGTTGGCTTTAACCTACTAATGTATCTGAGTTACCCAAATTTTTAGGCCTTACAGGTTACTATTGAAAAGTTGTCCACAACTAAGACATCAATGCTCAACCCCTCGCTATTATTTTTTAAAAAGGATAGTTTGGGTGGATAAATAAGGCAGAGCTTACTCTCAGAATCTTAAGGAAGTCATGACCACTACTCTAGCACTTGCAATGCCAAATTTCAATAAACCCTTCATCATTAAAGCAAATGCCTTAGGAGATGACATAAGGGTGATCCTTACTTAATAGGGGAGACCAATTGTTGGACCCCGATCCTTGATTGAAATGTAAAATTTTGAAATGAAATTAAATAAGGCAATTAGTGTTGTAATTAGTGTTGTATTTGGGTAATATTTCTAATGATGTTTGAGGTTAATGACAAAGAATGAGTGTTTTATATGTATTGATATGTATTGGGTTATAGATGTTTTGAGCTTTAAGAGAAATTGATGAGAAAAGAATGGATTGGTTTTGA
>JANKYE010567513.1:0-11462 GCA_032467995.1 Erythroxylum dillonii | reverse complement strand
GAGTGTATGAGAGTATGAATGTATGTATGAATGTGTGTAAAATTGCTAAGTGTGAAAAGTCAAAGTATGAAAGTATGTCTGTGTATGTTTCTAGTGTATGCTTATGCAAAAGAAAGTCACCATGTATACTATGAACAAGTATGAAAATCAAACTATCAAAAATGCTATGCAAAAGCAAAGGTTCCTATTATCAACGACAAATTAAGTTGACTTTGGCTAACCTACGGAAAACCAATTTCTTGGCTCCCCGGCAACGGCGTCATTTTGATCGCGGCTCTGTCGTTTTAATCTAAGATCAACCCTTGGGAACCGAATCAAAAATAATAAATATCAAGGATTGTAGTATAGGGTGCAACCTCGGGTCGTCTCACTTAATCGGAACTGACGAAAAAGGTTTAAGCTAGCCTATTAGTCAAAAATGCAATTCAAGTTGATAAAAAGGGGGTTTTGGGATCATTTATCAAAATTGAGGTAATTAAACTAAAATTAAAGAGAATTGTATAAAAAGTATATTTTTGGATTTTTGGGAAATCGAAACCGAAAATTTAAGTAATTATCAAATGATGGTAAATCCTCTTGAAAACAAGCTTTGGCTATCACTGTTCAAAACATTTTTTTTTCCGGGAGTGAAATCCACTAAGTTTCCAAACGATCAACCTTAAAGGACTCTAAGTCCAAGGTTTTAATTAATGAACTCCATTTCTTAAAACCTTGTTGAAAGCATCTTAGTGTGTGAAATGAACAAGTTAATGCAATTGGTCATTTAGCTCATGCAAAACCTCAATATCTAACACAACTAGGCAGACAAAGAAGATCAATACAATTACCAAATGACATATATGAGACTTCATATATTAAGCATAAAATTCTACATATAACAAGATTCATATAACAAAATATTGTTCAACACATGATTAAATTCTAACCATGCTAATCTAAATATACTACCGTAAACCCTAACTCAATGATTTACAATAATATAATTAAACATTGACAATATCAGATTACTCCCCTTTAAGGCCTCGGTGAACTCAAGCCATTGCTACATTTTCAAGGGATCTCCGGAAATCCTTGCTACTGTTGAAGTTCCGACGCTGCCTATAGCTGCAAAGATTGACGGTGGAGGTGACAATGAAGTGGCCGGAGGTAGTGGATGATGATCGGAGATGGAAGTGATGGTGGTAGGGTATCGGTCATCTCTGTGGCTGCCGAATCTATATGTGTGTGTTCTTCTCTTTTTTTGTTGGTAGCCGACCTGATTTGGCAAGTTTTTAAAGGAAGGGGTCGGGTCAGGTCGGAACAGTGAGAGAATTTTCCAGTTAAAGTCTAGATATCCGTTTGCACATCGCGACGAGTTAATTAATGGACGCGCGACGTGAGGTCTCTTGTATGCTCGCCGCAGCGGGTTAATTATTTAACGTCGCGATGTGCTGTTGCGTGCTGATGGACCGCGATGTAGGAGTTGGTGTACGCTATGACGTGTCTTCCATTGGGTGTGCCGCGACATGCTTGAAGGCTCACGTCCTGTTGACTTCCTAACATAGTTGACTCCTTTTCCTACAAGAAAAAATAGCAATTTGTAGTATCAATTGTCCTTAGAAAAAATTATAATGCAATTAATATCAATTTGTAACAATTTTACTAACAAATTGCAAATAATATGAACTCACTATAAGGAATTAATTTAAGCACAAAAATCACAAATTAGGAGTTAAAAAGTGCATTAACAGTTGTGAAAGTGCAACCAATTAATAAAATAACTTGGGCTCAATCACCTAGAGTGATGAAGAATAAAATGATATGTAAAGTTGTGGAATGGCATTATCATGAATGGTATTAAGTGTACTTATGGATATATTTTAGTTAAACACATATTCTGAGTCTACCATTAGATAACTCAGTTTTTGAAGATCGTGAATGTCGATTGATCATGAGAAAAATCTTGTAATGTTGACTTCTTGCTATGATTTTGAAAAGTCATTCATCTTTGTTATGATTAATACATGGAACATATGGGAAATGGGTCAATGTTTTAGGGTCTTTGAGCTTAATTTTAATGTTTTTCCCATGGATGGCTAAAAGCTAAGTGTGGGGGAATTAATAGGTTCTTAATTGATTATGAAATTATTCCAAACACTTAGAGATTATTGACATGAAATTGCTTAAGATACTCACTTTTACTCATATATGTGATTTAGTTATAATTCAGAAGCAAAGAAGTTGAAGTGAGTTGAAGCTTTTTATTTTGGCCATTTTTCGAAGATTAATTTTTACTTGTCTTTACGGAGTAAGAAGAAGAAAATTAAAAGACAAGATAGATGGAAACACAAAGAAGAAGAACATGGGCTGCTTGAATTTTGCACGGATTATGCATGGTATTAATTTAATTAATGGACAATTATGTTCATGGCAGAGTAGGTGGATAAAGTACCAAAATGCAGGCGAAGAAGCAAGAAATGATAGCAGAAGCAAGGAGCAACTATGAAGCAAAACGGTGCAGCGCTATCTTGGAGAACAACATGTCACGCAGACAGAGTTTGTGTTTAACACTGACAATTGCGATTAATGCAAACAACTGCATTAAACACAGGCAAGAGCTACGTTTCACAGACGAAAGCTGTAGGGTTTTTAAGTGGCGTGAATAGTAGTATGGCCACATTAAGTTTATTTGTCACATCAAAGTGAACAATAGTTAGGGAAATAGAACAGAAGAGAGCTTGCGAGAAACAAATGAGGTGCAGTGAAGAGAAGCAGCTAGAGGTCTTTGGTTAGGTTATTGATGGGGGCTAAAGCATTTTTCTGGGAGAGACCCATGGAGGGCTGGACATCCCAATGCCGATTCGGAGGTGACATCGACATCGATGACCTGGATTAAGTGTATTTCACCATTTTTGTTATTTCTTTCTCTCATTAGAAATTAATTGTGTTATCCTATGTTAATTGATTTGGGTTTTGTGTATGGATAATAATATTTGTTATTGTTCAGTTATTTGTGTGTAAACCCATTGGGTATTATGAAAAGATGATTTTAATGCATTCATTGAATCGTTTATTTGCAAACCCATTGCTAGAATTTTGATGTAATCCATAATTGTTATGTTGAAATTTATGTGTAGCGACTAATAATTCGTAATCATTAGGGATAACATAACCTTGGTTAAATGACACATCAGATGTGGTTATTGCCTTGATTAATCAGTTTCCCTAATTTGTAATGCTACTGCCTAATTAAATCTGGAGATTGTATCATAGGTTATTTGATGGTTAGGTTTAATTCACAATCGTATTTTGATTAAAAAAAACCTAAGGAAAAACTTGGGTTAATTATTAACCCATGATTGATAGTTGCAAGGAGAGGTTTAAGAACAACAAATCCATGAAATAGGCTTAATTAGGGTGTAGGTTGAGATTAAACCAAAGGATTGGGTCCTAGTGAATTCTGCATTTTTATCATTTTTTGCATGTTTTCTTTTAAGTTGTTTTTATTATTTAATTTCATTTTATTTTCTTCTTTCTAAAACCAAAACCCCATTAAACCTAAATGCAAGTTAATTTCATTTCAACAACTTTACGCATACTCTCTGTGGGATATTGACCTAGACTTATCACTGCTATAGTAGTAGTTTAGTTTTTTGTTTTAACTAGCGTTACGACATGCTGTCAATCATATAGCTAAAATGTTAGAACTCGTCATCACTTGATTAAAACATACCATTTGAAGAGCTTGGCATGAAGAAGAAACTGCAGAAGGAATTATGGCCGAAGAGTATCAACAAGAGTTTGATCAAGGAGCAAATCAAGGAGCCAACAAAGAACCCTCATGGATTTCATGAGGCCCATATTTAATGTAGCAAATCAAGGTGCCGCTAGGCCATTGGTCCAAACAACATCATTTGAAATAAAACCCGCTCTATTGAATATGTTGCAACAGAATGTATAATTCTATAGAATGAGCAACGATGATCTAAATGCACACATTATGTATTTTCTCAATATATGTGACACCTTCCAATATCATCAGATGTCAGAAAATGTCGTGAGGATGGGGCTTTCCCCCTTTACATTAAAGTATAGGGCCAAAGCATGGTATCACTCACTTAGCCCCTCCAATGTCACGACATGGGATCAATTGGTTCACGTCTTTTTAGACAAATACTTTCCCCTCACCAAGAGAACCAAAATCATCAAAGAAGTTACTAACTTCCAATAAGGTGATGGGAAATCAATTTGCAAAGCGTGGAGTAATACAAGGATTTACAGAGGAGGTACCTACATCATAACTTGCCAAAAGAGCTCCTCTTGCAAAGATTTTACAATGGGGTAAACCCACCCACAACAGGCACAATAGATGCATCATCGGGAGGTTCCTTTATATGCAAGACTATGGACGAAGCTGAGGAGTTGTTAGAGGAGATGGTGAGTAATAGTTGTTTGTGGACAAATGAGCGGTGTAGACAACTTGCAACTTTTCAAGAGAAGAAAGGCATTATAACTTTCAACCAAATGACATAAATGCAAGAGAAAATTGACAATCTAAGTCGACAGTTAAACAATATGAAGGCCTCTTCCTCAACTTCTATAAAAGTTATTTAGCTAAAGTGCGAGTTATGTGGCCAATTGGACCACGATACTAATGACTGTTCCATGATGAAGGGTTATGAATCAGAACAGGTAAATTATATAGGAGCCTAGTTCAGTAGAAGTGGAAGGAACAATCCCTACTTAAATAATTACGACATTGGGTGCAAGAATCACTTTAACTTTTCTTGGTCAAGCAATGAAGGAGGTCAGTTCAAACCTCAAGTGTAACATTCCGTCCCCATATTAAGGGTTAGGACCCAAAACTTCAGTACATGTGAGCTTAAAGAGAAATTTAGACAAAACATTTTCTTGCTCAAGCATCATGTTAGCATATATGCACATAAATATGAAATGTTTTCACATAAAAAGTGGTACATGCATTCATTGACAACTTCTGGGTATAAATGGTATTAAATGTGATTTGATTGAAAATGAGGATTAGAAGGAGTAGAAAGAGTGATCTTGGTATGAGTTATGATAAGGAAAGATTTAGAAACAAGATTGGTAGTGATATGGAAAATGTTGACTGAGTATGCTTTAGTCTTTTAGTCACAACATTTTTTCTAGTCATCCAAACCAGATGATTCTTAATTTATATTAAACTAGAGATATATTGCTACATTTCGTATACAGACATTGAATTTCAATTCTATCTCTAAGAGTCTCAAAATTTGTCATGAAGTTAAGAACTAGGTGCAGTACGTTGGTTTATGAGTGGAAAATTCATCTTTAGACTTTAGGGGCAAATTTGTGATTTGATATAAATAGATTCTAGCAAGTTTTCCTTCTAAAAAGATGTAGATCTTTCTTTTATCTTTCCAACGGTATAAAGTTTGTAAATTTTGGATATCGAAGTTGAAAGATACGAGCATTACAAATTACGAGCTTTCATCATCTTAGTTCGAATTTTTACGTCTCAATTTGACCGTCACATTTTGCTTCATCGTCTTAGAATGACGTCACTATCATCTTAGTTACTGTTCATCATCTTAGTTTGACTTTGTGCATCTCAGTTTCACCGTCTCATTTTGCTTCGTCTCAGTATGATGTCAGCATCATCTCATTTTGGCTAGAACATGTTATAGTCCAAATTTGATCCTCAAGATTATAGAATTGGTCTTTAAGGTCTTCATAAGAGTTATATATCTTGGAAGTCCTCTTTCAATTTATATAAAGAACACCTGAATCTGAGTTCTGTATCAAAAGTTATACCCATTTTTCCAATTTATCTTAGTATGACATTAGCATCATCTCATTTTGGCCAGAACATATTCTAGTCCAAATATGATCCTCTAGATGATAGAACTGGTCTTTAAGATCTTCATGAAGTTTTAGCTCTTGAATTATTCTTTCCAACCATATAAAGAACACCTTAATCCGATATCTATAGGGAACGTTGTGGCAATTTTTCCAACCTTGTTTTGTCTGATAACGTCACTTTGTCTAAAAAATGATGCCATATAGTATGTTCTATTTTCGACATCTCAGATGAAAGAATTTGCCTTCTACATCTTAAGCAGAGTTGTAGATCTTGATATCTTCTTTAGAACCATATAAAGAACACCTCAATCAGAAATTTCTATAGAAAGTTATGGCTGTTTCCCTGAAATAGATTCAGTATGATTGAGGTCAAAAATATGGTTGCTTCTTTTGGCCATAACTTCCTCTCTAGACCCCCAAATGATCTGATTCTTGAACCATTGGATTCGTAAGACATTGTTCTAGATCTCTACCAAAAATAGAAAATATCTAAAATGAGTTAAGAAAGACTGAGTGAAAAGAGTGGGACGGGTATAGTGAGCGGGCTCTTAAAGGATATGAACTGGTGTTATCCCATCGAACATACTTCAGTGTTTTCTTGATATCTTGATCTGTAGGAATCCACATGTGATGATTTCTGATTTTTGATAAACTAGAGAAATGGAGCTACAAATGGTGTGAAGGAATTAGAATCTAATTTAGTCTTTAGGATGTTTAAATTCTAGATGGAAGTTGTATATCGTATGTTATTATGAGCAAGAGCAGTCCAAAAATGTTTGAAGTATATCTTTTGAATCACTGAACCAAATTGAATGATTTTGGTTTCATTATAAGCGTAAGACAATAGGGGAGATTCTTCTAGAAGAAATGTTATGTCAGAATGTTCAAGGGTAATTGTGGCAAGACATTTAAGTATAAAAGACATAAGGCATAAATAGATGGGCAAATGGGACAATTCTCAATCATTAAGGGCATAATTGGAAGAAGAAGTGTTGTCTTGCTTATATATGATGAAGGAAAACGTGAATGGGAGGATAGGCATCAGTGATTTATGAAAATAAGTAAGAAAGAGAAAGAGAGTTGATGGTTTGAGAGAAAAGAAGAGAGTTAAGCTAGGGTTTAACTCTTATTAATCATCAGGAAAGATTTTGAAGTTGTTCAAGAGGAGAAAAAGGAAGAGGAAGAAAATAACTTCCATTTGAGCTAAAGATCTCTTTGTGGTGAAGAATCAAGGTAAGACCTTTTTTACTCTTTTGGATTTTTGGAAGGTTTCTAGCTTATGGAGTTTAGAAAATGCTTGGGTTTAAATGTTCTAGAATTAATTTTAGTGATTTTATTTTGTGGGATTTTTAAGTGGATTCTTATTGAATGAGATTTGGTTTGTTTTAGGAAATCAAGAAAATCCTACCCAAGAACAAGGGGAAAGACAATTGTGACTTGGAGTTTTGGCAAGCAAATTAGGTGGGTAAAATAGTTATGGTTATTGTGTAAACGGGCAATGTGCCTAAGTATGTACATATGTTTAAATTGCTAAGCTATGAATGGGAATTAGATATTATGAGATCATGTGAGGCTAGAAAAGAGATTATGAGAAATTAATTTATGATATAGAGTAACCAAGCGATTTTGAAATGAGAGTTTATGGAAAGGATAAAGATTTAAAGGAGAATTTAGAATGATCATGTACAAATGAAGTATAAGTCTAAATTCAATGAGACTTATATGAATTTTGAAATGGGAATGAGCTTAATATGTTATTTAGAACATATACATGGGATTGTCATTGAGCATGCATTGTACGTAGTCCATTTATACAATTGTGCATAAATAGATGCTTATACGCGTGCAATTATTGATGAGTGTGAAATGGGTGTTTTGCATAAATGGGTTGTGCAGGTCAAGTGTTCGCTTTCAGGCGTTTCAAAATTTGGAAGCAAATGCTAATCTGGAGCGTACTGTGAGTAGAATGAGATGGTCTCATTTTATTGTTTGTTATTTGAAATGCTATATTATATGACTATTGAATGATTATGTAGATGTGATTGTTAAATGTGTTAGGAATGTGTATTGGTATTTGTACATAAATGAAATTATGAATTCTCCACTTCAATGTGGAATGTCGGACTAAGGTCTGATAATATGAGAAAGTGATTGAATGGGATATGTAAATGTGAGTGATGCATTCCATTGCATGAATGCATGAAATATAATGGCAATTGTGACCAGAGTAGCCAACGATCAGAGCTTAAAGCTCAACGAGTGAAAATGAGCCTCTAGCTCAAAAGAGATTTAGAGCCTTAGGGTCAACATTTAATGAGCCCTGTATCCCCCAAGTGGATAAGGGACAGTTATTAATGAGCCCTATATGGGACAGTTCAGGCACTCAGTCACAACAAAGTAACAAATGGAAAGTGAGTCTCATGTGGATTGCATATGTATAATACGATTAATTAAGTGTATCGAATGTGAAATGTGAAATAAAGTGAGATGTGTGAATTTATGTGTTATGTGACTGGGTGAGCCATCAATGATGGTCACTCACTGAGTTCGCAAAACTCACCTAAAATTGGGAACTATTTTTCAAGATAAGAAGAATACCCCGTTAAGCCAACGGGAGTATACCTGTAACATTCAAGTGAAGGATAGAGGTCGGGATCAGTTCGTGCCTACATTGGATTTCTCTATTTTGTATTGAATTGTTATTCTGCAACTTTTGTATAAATTTGCATTTTGAATTGACTTAAGTGTTTTGTAATTGTGAAAGAGCCAAATAGCTATATGGGAATTTGGTAAATTGCCTTGTATGATTGAAAAGGGCTTATGCCCTATTTGGTTATTGACTTCCACATGTGTGTTTGTGTTTTAAAAATAAAAAATAAAAAATATACCAATTTTTGAGTGATTGAGTGCTTTAGCACGCCACCCTCGTAGGGTATGGACTCGGATATCACCGTCGATGTCGGGTTCGGACCTTGCGGGAGTGGGGTGCTACATTTATGTCGTATCAGAGCCCAAAAGTACTATCTTATATGGGCATTCTGAAATGTGTGTCAAGTTACATGCATATTAGACATGTCATAGCAGACAACTACAACTTATCCCCAGTGTAAGTCATTTGCATGTGCATTTCCTTAAGATTTTGATTGGTTAGAAGCATTGAAAAGATTGATGATCAGAAAGAATATAAGAAAATAAAGGTTTATGGACATTTTGGAATTGAGAAATAGTATCTAGTTTTGTATGATAGATAAAGGTTCACCCAAAGGGGTATGTACCTTTGAAAGTCATATAAATGTCGTGGACTGATTGAAGAAAATATGAGTAGAAATGAAGAGACTAAAGTGTACAGGTAGAACAAAATGCAATCATAAAATTGTTATGATCATAAAAGGATGAATTTGAAACCGAAATGGTTATGTGAGTATTGTGATAAAAGTTTGTAATTCAGTATAAGGGGATATTTGGGGAAAATTGAGACCAGAAATTCATATTGATCTTGCATCAGAAATTTTGGAATTGGTTTAGGATATATATATATATATATGGGAAAAAGAAATAGTATATGGATGGATATAACAGATATAGATTCAGTGTATCTGTATCGGTGGATGTATTAGTGAATATGAAATTGATATTGCGTTCTAGTGATACGTCCTCGAATGTGATATAAAGGTGAATCCACTGTCATGGATTGTTTAAGGAAAAATAAGGATGTAAGTAGAAATGATGAGATTAAGGTATATAAGCCAAGTTGATATGACCTTGAAAGATTGAACTTGGAGCTAGAATGGTTGTGTGATTATCGATATAAGAGTTTATGATTTAGTATGAGAACATATCTGTGGAATGGAGATCTATGTTTCATATGGGTTATGCCCCTATGATGAAATAAATGACAATTGGAAGATGAAATGATGATAGTGATATATGAAAAAGTTGATAAGTTTAGGTTAATTTTCCATTGTGATTGCACACCTAACAGTGGGATCGTCATGACCAATGGAACTACGAAGCTTATGTGGATAATATGCATGGAGATTATATAAAAAGAAATTGGTGATTTATTGAATAAGTACCAATCATAGTTCCTATAGTTCAAAGTTCAAGATGGGTTAGAGTACGACGTGAGAGTTCTTGTAGTGATTGATTGGGAAGAAATTGACTGTTAATGATGTTAATATATGTGATGAATTTGAGGAAAAAGAAGAAGGACATGATTATGACACAATCCCCATGATCGAGAACTAGCACAAAAGGACAAAGGTTACCTAGAATCGAATGGGATTAAAGTATCCTTAGTAGTATAAGCTACTAATGGGTGAATCGACATAAATACATCTCTGGATGAGTTGTAATGATTTTGGAGATATATGCCAAGGTATTAGAGTAAATGAAATTGTTTAGTGCCTCATAGAGCCTTAGTGCAAAGGATGTTCCGATCATACAAGCTATGGAATAAATTGATCTTATTAAGATATTATGTACAGTTGAAATTGAGGTTCTTGAGGTACTAAGAATGACTGATAAGTAATTATAGAAAATAGTTGATTTATGAGGATTACATGAACAGTATCGATGATGTAGCAAGAAATTTTCTTTTAAAGAAGAATTTCCCCTAAATTGAGTTCAGTTGATTAGACGATTTAGTTTAAGAGGGGTCATTGAAGAAACAAATTGGAAATCAAAAGTGAATAATGGAGTCTTATCCTAAACTGAGATTCAAGCATAAGAAGTGGAATATTGAGAATGTATACAGTTTGTTTGATGTAAAGTAGCCCACTATGTCGGACCCCGTTTCTGGAGCCCAACTTTCGAAAACTTAAAACCTTGTGCTTGAAACCCTGAAGATCAAATGTTGTCATTCCACAAAGGTGGTGAGCGAACACTAGTCAAACACTAAAATCATGAGTTAACTTCTTCATAGAACTTGTAACTTAAAGTCTCTAAGTTGTTTTGAAGCAAGAATTATTTCAATAGGAGGTTTACAACTCAAGATATGCTTAAAACGCCTAAGTGTGCTCATTCCCTAAACTTGCTCTCTTAACCGACCTCTTACTTACTTTCGTGTAAACTTCCACAATTCAACTCCAAATGTTACCAAATTTTTAAGGGGAAGAATATATATGTATTAGGAAACTATTGGCCAAAGAATCAGCTCAATTGGAGGTCGGATGAGGTAGTTATGCCCAAAAGATCAGACCATGTTTACACCCAAAATCAATTTGAACCTCTCTTAGCGAGATCATCATAACTTCCAACCTAGATGTCGGATTGAGTTCATTTTTAGACCATTAGAAAGAAGACATCTAGACCTACAGCTCTTATGAAGACTACAAAACCTTATTCTGCCTCTAAGAAATCCAAATTTCACAATCTTTCCCAAGCTTGTCCGTTTAACGGACATGAACCGAGCTTTGGAGACCAAATGACCCGAGAAGGTCCGTTAAACGGACATGCATGTCCGTTTAACGGACATTGACTGGTCAAGAAGGGTTTTTCCACACGAGAAGGTCCGTTAAACGGACATCCATGTCCGTTTAACGAACATGGGGGCTCCCCAAAGCCCTCCATGCCTCTCCAAAGCTTCCCAAAACCTATCCTAACATCATAAACACTTCCAA
>JANKYE010566769.1:0-11464 GCA_032467995.1 Erythroxylum dillonii | reverse complement strand
AAAGTAAGTTAATTTATGAAAGTCAGATAAGTTAATTAATAAATTTATTAATTTTTAATAGCAAAAATTTTTAAGATAAATTAAATAAAAATTGACTAATTCAAAATTTTATCAACTAAATAAGTTACATTTTTATTCATAATTAAAAATTCAAAACAACTTGTTTAGTTCTTGACCTGAAAAAAAAAAAAAGAAAGATTGACGAAGCTTCGTAGAGGCTCACACCCCTCTCTCTGGTTTCTATATATGTAAAGAGCACGTTACAAGAACCATAAAACACATCACCTTTCTTTTATAAGTCTCCTCTCTCCATATTGGAATTTCAGTCCAGAGATAGAGCATATAGCTATATATATATATAGATCTGATGGAAAATCAAAGATATGTGACTCTGCTTCTGATAATACTCATGATTGTAAGCTGCAGATCATCGGAGACAAGAGCAACGGTTACTCCGAAGAGGATTAATGGCGGCTTACCTATGCGAGAACTTGGATATACCCAATCCAATGAGTTCAAGACTGTCTCCAAGTCATTATCACGATCAGAACCAAACAACAAAGGTACAAATTCGACTTTAAACTTGTTTAAAAAATTTAAAATTATCCAAGAAGTTTGAGTTCTGAATTCGAGTTTGAATCGACTCAAGCTCTCTTTTTTACATGTTTTGAATATTTAATCTGTTTACCAAAGCAAACTGTAACTATCTCGCAGAATATTAATCCTAATTGAAGTTTGACCGTTAACAACTTTTACTTCTTTTCTATCAATTGGTATTTTTATAAATTATGTTTATTTTATATCATCAGTAATAATTAAAGTTCTTTTTCATAAAAATTTTGCTAAACCTAAGAATTTCGTATTTACTTTTTTAAGAAACTTAAGTAAAATTTTGATAAAATAAAATATTATTTTTATTATTTATTTAGAATATATTTTATAGATAAAATTTATTAATAGAAGAATTTATTAATAATAAAAATCTAAGAGATTGTTATTAAATTTTTTATTTAAATAAAAAATTATTTTTCAAATATATGTTCATATTAAGAGTTATCTATAAATTCAAAAATGTTAAGAATTATTTAATTGTTTATTTCATGCATTCAACTTTAGAAATGAAAGATCTCCGTCGTTAGATAGGAAGGTTTGGTACATGCATAAGAAATTACATACGTATTATAGAATAATATTTTATAAAAGTAATGACAAATTTAGGTATTATTTTTTAATATGTTTATTTAAGTGTTTAATTTTTTAAAATTCAAAAGATTATACTTATTAACATTTTATTAATATGACTAATGTTTAAAAATGATAAAGGACCGAATTAGGTCCGCCGTCCGCATGCTCCAGGTCAAAGTAAAAACAATGTCATCTGGGTTAGAGGAATTCCCATCAAGCCGACCCTATCTTTAGGAAGGATTGATTTTGCTACCAACGAAGCATCCGAGTATGTGAAGACTTATATTTAAATAAGTTATGTCACTCTTCATTTTCTTCAAAATAATTTTTGAGTATTTCATTAGTTATTCGAAATGTGTTCACTTATTTAATATAAAAAAATCATTTAAAGAACATATGTCACTTTACTTGTATAACTATTAATCTTCAGGTGATTTATCAGTCTTGTAATTTAAATGTTAACAAAAAGTAAAATTTAAGTAGTGCCATTGACGGATTTTCCATGCAAAAATCCCGTTGACTTGCTTAGTCTTCCATTATTATGTTAAAATGAAACAAGAATTACAACCTCAACAAATAAAAGAATAATTTGAGAATGAACTGATAGTAGGAATGTATATTCCATCCACTTAATAGCGTTATATAGACTTATAAAGAGATTCACGATTTCTTAAACCTGTAGTCCCACTAAGAATAAAATCCACTAAAAATTGGGAAAACATATCTGTAACTCTAGAAATTAGGAAAAATATCTGTAACTGAAAAATAATAAAATAATAACTTAAAGCGATAAAATACCTATAATGTAGACTTGGTCAAAAACCAATAGAGCTAATGTTGTATTACTTTAACGTCCTCTCTCGACATTAGGTTCCATTCTTTTAGCCATGCTTAGCTGATGACCGAAACTTTTAAACTTGTTGACATTTAAACCTTTTGTAAAAAGATATGATATTCAATCCTCTGTTTTAATACGCTCCAATTCAATTTCTCCTTGTCAAACTTTCTCCTTGATAAAATGGTAATGATCCTACACATGCTTAGTTCTTGCATGGAATATTGAATTTTTTGCTACACGAATTATTGATTGATTGTCACAGTACAGTGGGACTACATAATCTACAATCAGACGTAAATCTTTCATCAACCGTATAAGCAATGTACTTTTTTGGGTTGCAACTATTGTTGCTTGGTATTCTGCTTTTGTTGTTAACAAAGACACAATCAACGGTCTTTTTCTACACAAAGAAATTGCTGCAACTCTTAGCTTAAACACATAATCTCCTGCGTTGTCAGCATAACAATAACCATACAACTTGCAATCTTCACCTCTCTCATATAGAATATAGAAAACCGTAGTCAATTGTACTTTTAACATATCTCAACATTCTTCGAACATTTTCCATATGAGATTTCTTAGGATTTTGTATGCAACAACTCATAACACTAATTGCAAAAGAAAGATCTAGTCTAGTTAAAGTTAAGTAGATCAAAATACCTACCAATTATCGGTACATCGTCGCATCTTCCAAATCTTTCCCTTATGCACACACGTTTTTTCATTTGGTTTTATCTATGTTGAGATTGGCTTAAATTGTAACATTCCAAACTTCTTGAACAAATTTTTAGAATACTTTTGCTGATGAAGAAGAATTCATCCTCCTTCAATACGATCAATCTCCAGACCAAGAAATGGCTTAAGTTTTCCAAATTTTTTCATGTGAAAACGAACTGATAAATTCTTTTTTGATTGAAGAATTTCTTCTTCATTATCACCAGTTATGACTAAATCATCAATATAGATCAGGACAATAGCTAGCCTTTCGCCATTGAATTTGACAAATATACTTGAATATGCATATGTAACAAGAAAACCACTTTGAGTTAAAAATTTAACAATCTTACCATACCAGGCCTTTGCTGATTGCTTTAATCTATATAGTTCCTTTCATAGCTTGCAAACATATTCAGGGTGTTCTTGTTTTTGAAACCTAATTAGTTGAACCATGTAAATCTCCCGATCTAGCTCCTCATGTAAAAATGCATTTTTAACGTCCATTTGCCATATCTTCCGATCTTTGCTAGCTACAAATGCAAGCAAAACACATATCATCGTAAGATTTGCCACTGGACTAAATGTTTCATCATATTCCAATCCATATTGTTGTGTGAACCCTCAAGCTACCAGGTGTGCTTTATTTTGTACACCTATTTGTATGAAATAGGCTTTACATCTTTTGGATTTAACACTTGCTCCCATGTTTGATATTGTTCTAATGCAACAATTTCTTCTTCCAGTGCTTTAGTCCACAATAAATTATGAGCTGCTTCTTTAAAGGTTTTTGGTTCTTTTGCAAATTCATTTTTAACTGTTGCTGCATTGGCATATTTGGGATTTGGCCTCCGAATCCATGTTCACCTTCTAAGTTGAGATTGAGGAGCTGGTACTTCTACTTTACTTGTCCCAACTTCTTCATACAATTGTTGATACACGCCAATTTGCCAAGAATTATGAATTACTCCTTATTCAGAATCACCATCTTGACTTAATTGAAAATGAACAATTTACAACTCATTTTTTAGATCAATTGGGTCTACTAATATCTCCTTTTCTAAAGACCACTGTAAAGGTGCTTCATCAAATACAATAAGTCGTAATGTATAGCACCTTCCAGTTGTAGGGTCATAACATTTCTACCATTTTCTTTGACTATTATAACCCACAAAGATACATCTAACAACTTTCTTTGTCAATCTTGCTAAACAAATGATCTGGAATAAACAAATAGTACACAAATAGAATTAACTTTCATATTCCAAAAATTTTCAAAAGGTAAAAGAAATTTTAATCTTTGTTGAGGAAGCTCGTTAATCACAAATGTTGTCGTATGTATTGCTTCTGCCCAAAACTTTCCTGGTACATTCTTTGTATGAAGTATACTGCGACAAATTACATTAAGGTGCCTATTTTTCCTCTTTGCAGTGCCATTTTATTGTGGTGTGTTAACAAAAGTATATTGATGATGAATTCCACACTTCCTTAGGTACTGAAAAAACTCAATTTAGCTATATTCACCTCCATTATCTTTTCTTAAGCTAGAAAACTTCTGTCCCACTTCTCCCTTAACTATTTCTTTGAACTCTTTAAACTTTGAAAAATAATAAGAATTTTCTTTTATAAAGAAAATCCACACATGCCCGCAGAATTCATTAATGAAAGTCACCATGTACTTCATTCCACTAATTGATAGTTGCTTGATAGGTCCAAACGTATCAGAGTGCATCAATTATAACGGTTCATTGGCTTCAAAATTTTGACTCTTCAAATTTCAATTGATTTGCTAAATAAATAAAAAAAATTGAATTCTATCTAGACCAACAAGAGGCAAGCGCACCCCATCGATAAGTAATATAAAACGGTAAGAACCGGATATCGTAGCCAAGGCATTCCAATATGCAAGATAATTAAATTAAACTATGCAAAATTACTCAAAAAGTCAAGAATTGATTGATTTGAAATTAAAATAAACTAAGCAAATCAAATAAATATGCAAGATGCAAAGTACAAATTATAAAAAAAAACAAACTTAATCAAATGACATAAATTGGCTAACATGTCAGATTTCAACTGGATTGGACTCTAAAAATTGTAACAGTTGATTGATCTAAGAATTACTTCACTTAAGTAAATCAAATCTAATGTTCATAGGAATTCCCTTTTCTTCTAAATCTGAGTTATCCACTTGGTTTATAGATAATTCGAAATAAAAGACATTTAATATGAGAAGCCTAAAATTAAGTTCGTTAATCCTAAGTATCTTTATACAAGATCCTAAGATTGGTCTACACTTTAGTCTCAAGTATGTTACTTAATTGATTTTCCAACAAATTAAATCCCATTGATTATGGTATTCAATTATCTAAGGTCTTAATCTAGATGATCAAACTAAATTAGGCTAAATATGCATTAAATCAAACAAAAACCAAAACCACAAAAAATTGTTCTAATCTAATATCAATCTTAACCGTAACAAAAAAAAAACTAACTCACACATATTCATCAATGTAACACAAATCATAGTCATAATATATAAGTACATTGTTTAAATCCACAAAAATTAAAATAATTAAAGAATAAAAATAAATTAAAAAACACGCAATGTTTAATTTCTCCTACTGCTGCATTTTCTCTCACGCAGCTCCCTCTTGTTCATAGCTGCTGCCAGTCTTCTCCTCCTATTCACGCACAGCTGTTGGCTTTATTCCTTCTTTCCTGATGTGACAATTAAGTTTCGTCCAAATTATTCATGCACTCACGGTCTTCGTTCCTTGCTCTCCGCTACCAGCTCTGTGTTCTTTTGTATTAAATGCCTTTCAGCTATCTTCACACGTAATCACATTCTGCTCCAGCTCTCACTACCGCCAACTGCCTTTCTATCCTATGTCTTGATGTGACAAATGTTAGATTATGCCCTTGCAGCCAATTTTAATTGTACTTTTAATTGTATAAATTTTGTTTTATTCAATAAAAGACATTCTTTATCTTTGTGTATTTTAATTATTTAATTATTAATCATAAAGATAAAATCCCTGGAATAATTGTTATGCAATTAGAAATTATAATGTGATTATAATTATGAGATTCAAATTGCATTTTATGTTATTCCTAAAATGTTTATAGTCATAGTTTCATCAAGATTGGGTATTGATGAAATGGTTAGACTAGTACATATTTGTTTCTTTCTTATAAAGAAAGTAATCAATCTCATAGATTAAATTATGGAGATACTTAAACAAATATGTGGTTGCTTATTAGAGAATAAGTTCACTGAACAGACCCAATTATGAGAATCCCGAATAGAACATTACTTATGTGTCTGTGGATTATCTCATTATGATGTTTGTATAATTGATCCTTAGACTTGAGATTACCAAAGTTGTCTCATGTAAAAATTACTGTGTTTTGATGCTACTTATGTTCTATTCTTGGAATAGTTCAATTCGGTACTTATTGGATATAGTATGAACTATGTGGAGATAGTTGAGTAAATCAATAAAGAATTCGTCGTTTTAAAATAATTAGGAAGAATGTTCTGCTGTTCTTGATTAGTAATAATTTTGGGAATCTCTGGTCAGAGTAAATTAAAATTTGAAAAAGTTGCTTATGGTATATCTTCCTATTTACTGAATCAAATTGAGTGATTTTGGTATCAATGGATTCATGAGACATAGAGGAATACTTTGTTGGAAGATATGGTGACCAAATTACCCCAATTTCACCTTCTCATTGAACGAACAATAGACCCGAAAGTGTATATTTTGGAAAAACTAAAATAAATAAATGAGCAATAAATTATGGGTTTAATGGTTTTAGTGAGGCATAAACCTAAGTATAAATTATACATAGATGGGTTTTGATATGAGAATGATTATGTGACGGAATTGATGGAAAAATATCCGGTATTGTCATGAACATGCATGGAACATATTTCGTTGCATACATGTACTTTATTAAACACTTATGATAGTGCAAATTGTGATATGTGTATGATTTGCATGATATAGAGCATCATATTGAGAGCCATCATCTAGATGTTCCAGACCTTGGAAGTAAATGCTAATCTGGAGCATACTGTGAGTGGACCGAGATGATCTCATTTCATTATTTGTTTTGTTTTGAATTTTGTATTGATTGGCTATTGAATGCATATATGAATGTTAATGATTATGTTGAATTCCGGACAGGAGGTCCGATGTTGTGATGTTGATTGGGATATTGAAGTGCTACTTGTATGTGAATGAGATGAAATAAGTGTGCATTATATGATTGCTAAATGTCGGACCACGGTCCGATGACAAATGTGTTTTGAATGTGCATTTGTATATGTATGAGAGTGTGTTTCTCAACTTAAATGTTGAATGCCGAACTAAGGTTCGATGATATATGAAAGTGAGTGAATGGGGATATGCAAATGTAATTGATGCATTCCATTTCATGAATGCATGAAACATAATGGAGTTGTGACCAGAGTAGCCACCGATCAGAGTTTAAGGCTCAACGTGTGAAAAAGAGCCTCGAGCTCAAAAGTGATTTAGAGCCTCAGGCTCAATGTTTAATGAGCCCTATATGGGGCAGTTATCAATGAGCCCGATAGCCAATGGATACGGGATAGTTAGGCACTCGATCACAACAAAGTAATAAATGAAAAATGAGTCTCATGTGCATTGCATATACATAATATAAATGATTTAAGTGTATTGAATGCGAAGTGTGAAATTCAATGTGAAATGTGAATGATAGGAATTATGTGTTATGTGATTGGGTGAGCCATCGATGATGATCACTCATTGAGTTCGCAAAACTCACCCAAAATTTGCAAATATTTTTCAGGACTCAAAAGAATACCCCGTTAGGCAACGGGAGTATACCTACTGCATGCGATTGAAATATTGAGGTCGGGATCAGTTGCGTCTACATTCTGTATTTTATTATTTTGTATAAATTTGATTTCCACAATTTTTGTATAAACAATAGATTCCAAAAATTTTACACCATGTGTGTACAAATGGAATTTTGTTATAATGTAAAGTTTTTATAACTGAAAATTTTTTATCTTTGTAATGGGCCACAAATGGCTATTGAAATCCTATTGAGTATATTGTAATGACTGAAAATGTTTATGAATAAAAGTGGGCCTGATCTAAATATTGATTTCTGCAAAATATGATAGTGATTTAAAAAAAATTTATACCAACTTTGAATGATTGAGTACCCTAATACGCCATCTTAGCGGGCAAGAACTCGGATATTACCCACGATGTCGGGTTCGGGTCTTGCGGGAGTGAGATGTTACATATGTGGTATCAGAGCCTAGAAGTACTATCTTATATGGGCTGTTTCTGAAATATGGGTCAAGTTACATGCATTTAAGCTATGTTATAGCGGACGGTGGCAACTGATCCCTAGTCTGAGTCGCATGAGTATGAGTCACACGTATGAGCATGTGTTAAGTGTTTAAGCTGAAATACATAGTGAGAAAAGTGATGATATGTTATATTGTGAGAAAATGGAGGTTGTGGACATGTATAAATGAGAAATTGTATATGACGAGACATGACGGACAAAGATTTAATAAAATTGTATTGGTGAATGTATTATGGAATACGATGTTAATATCGCACTGTAAGAATATATCCTCAAATGTAAATTTAATGTGAATGCATTGTTGTAGGTTGTTTGAGGAAAGTAAGGATATAAGTGGAATTGAGATATAAGTGGAAATGATGAGACAAAAGTGTACAAGCCGGGTTAAAGGAAATAAAATTTTCTATCACCTTGAAAGTTTAGACTTGGATTTCAAAGAATGTCAGATAAATGTGATAACAGTTCTAATTTAGCGTAATAATATGTCTGTGATATTGAGATCAAAATTTCTTGATGATTTTGCATCTATAATTCTAAATGGATTGAGGATATATATATATATAGATATATATATGGACAATGAAATAGAGGAAAATAGGAAAATGGGATAGGAATGAAGAAAAAAAAGAGGGAATAAAATAGTTATAAATGACCTTATAAGAGATGAATGATGTGTAGTATGGAGAAAGTTAGAAATGCACATAAGTTGGGATATTATGTATGAAGGCGACTAAGGAAAAAGGGATGATGAATCAATGGGAGGAGTTAATGCACTCAAACTGATAGTTCAATTATTATGAAATGATGTAGCATTAGAAGAGGTAAACTCTGGTAAATGGGAGTAAAATTGATGTTAGTAAGTGTGTTAATGTGAGGAGGAAAGTGCAGGGCACGATAGTAACCTATTTTCTGTCACGATCATGTTGAGACACCACAATTGTAGACAGGAACAAAGATAGAAGTGTTAGCTGGAATTAATTGGAATTTAAGTATCATAAGCAAATGTTATTAATGGATTAATTGATGGTGGCATATGCCAGGTATTGGAATAAATGAAGGTGCTTATTGCCTTATTGAGCTTTATTATAAGGATGTTCTGATTATAAAAGTTATGATACCAATTGATCTTATTAAGATATTATGAAATATTGAAATTGATTTTTCTTGAGGTACTAAGAATGATTGATAGATAATCATGGGAAATAGCTGATTGACAAGGATTTTATGAACAATATCGAGGATAGTACCAAGAAATCACTGAGATAGGGTCAGTAAACCAGTTGATTCAATTTAAGAATGACCAATGAAGGAACAAATCGGAAATAAATAAATAATGAGTCAAAAGTGAATATTGACTTTACATCCCTAGTGAAGACTCAAGCATAAGAGTTCGAAAATGCTATTGAGAGTGTATGCATTTAGTTGAGGTAAAGTACCCAACTATGTAAGTGAATTTTTTTGAATTGAGGGGACACTCTTACTAATGTGAGGTGAACTTAGGTCGACATTATAGTCTGTGTAAACATGTTCGGGAGACACAAATTATATATGATGAATGTGTTACCAACACAGAAAATTATGCATACAAATAAATTGAAATGTGTGGAGAAATTGGTATGAATGAACAAACATTAGAATAAGTCAATGTGAAATCACAGGAAATCAAATGAAATGAGGAAATCAGTCGAGAAAGGGAGTTAATTGGGAAATTGAGAATAACATGTGATAATACTACTGCACTGAGGAATTAGTTACTGAAAGAATTATTCAGACAAATTATGCATAAAGAGTATTAGGCTATATTTGTTGGAGTTATCAATGTCCCATACAGTATTATGTTATTGTAGGTTCAGATGATCCAAACAAAATTGTATCAACTAATGCCTTCGAGCATAGATGGTATTGTGAAAGTGTTTGAAAAAGTGAGATGAAAATTTGAATATTTGAGGAAAAATATGTAAGTCGTATCAGTGATGAATGTAAAAGAGAATTTATGAGGAATTTATAACTCGAGTATTGATTGTATCGCTTCGATTTGGAGATTTTGCCGTATATAACGAAGTTTCCCATTAAAGAGTGAGATGCAACCTGTTGCAATAATATCAAGTGATTTTATGTACCTAGGGACAATTATAGCCTCATGAGTTGAATTCGAATACTTGACTTGAAATTTGCTACAATAGTAATTGGTTTGAAAGCTTGGAGACATTATTTGTACAGAAACATTTTGGTATATATATTTATGAATATGCAGATCAGTAAAGATTGATGTAATTAGTGAGTCTGAAAGGATTGAAAGGGATTGTGCAAATGAATACTTCCCAATAAAGCTAGTGCTGCAATTCAATGCATTGAATAGAAAATTCAATAATAGAGTATCACAAATTTGGATATTAAGGTTATCAAATCTAATGTATTAATGAGTGCTGATTGTCGACCTAAAAAGGGGCAAAAAGAAAGAATTATTAGTTATCGAATTTAAAATCAGTTGTGTATAAAAGGACTGACAAAGCCCAAATTGAGGGTTTAGAAATTGCAAACTTTATCGAGGAATTGAAAATAGATCCAACTTTTGAGTAAATGAGATTTATGATTGGATTAAGAAGTAGGTGTAATACCTGATAAAGAGACTGTTAGAGAAAACACAAGAAACAATCGAAGTTATATGTCCTAGTAAGAGTACATCGAAAGAACAATTGATGGCGAAGAATGTAGAACCGAGTGATTACACATTTGAGCCCAATAGTCTTGACTATTAGAGACAGGTGCAAAGCTTATATTTTTGGAGTTCATAGGAACATGAGATTAATGTATAGTTCAAATTGCCTATAAGCATATCAATCGTTATCTTGGCGATACCATTACAATAGTGTATAAGGGGTCATATGACAAAAAGGGAGTCGTTCGCCACTACATTGAAATGAAGAGGGTATAAACAAAACGTTCGAAGGCTAAAATTGATTTGGGATAATATTGATGAGTGAAATGAATCGGTACTAGAGGTTAAGTGATCCCAGATAATGACGAATGAGTTAAGTGCATCATCACCGAGGTTGTGGAATATCGTGAGATAGATATAAGAGCTAAGTGTTTTGAGGTTAAAGAGATGGAAAATAGTACGCGAAAAAATGAAATATATCGAAGAGTATCACCTCTGCAAGGTGCACTTAGATGGCAATAAAGGTGTAAATAGGGGAAACTAAATTTGACTTAAATTGGTCTATATGAAACTATAGTGAGAATAGGACTATTGATAGGTGTCGAATCCAACAAAAATAAATCCCAAACACCAAACGAAAATAAATTGCGCACAGTGGTAATGGGGTCGATCCACAGAGAATGGAATAATTGATT
>JANKYE010565706.1:0-11468 GCA_032467995.1 Erythroxylum dillonii | reverse complement strand
CTAAGTAGAACTGGTCAAAGTTGTCTACATAGAAGTTGTAGATGATCCTTTTAGCTTTCCGATGCTATAAAGTTTGTGACTTTTGGATGTCGGAGTCAAGAGATATGAATGATACAAGTTAGGGTGTTGTATATGGTGTGTATGTGATAGCTAGGGTAATTGATGAGAATTTGTGGTTTTGATGGATCAAATGGATCAAGAATTGAGAGTTTGATGAGATTAATTTGATGTTTGAATGGTTATGAAGTGATTTTGCACGATAAGAAGTGAAAATTATGAAGTTTATAAGTGTATATGATGTTAGGAAGGTTGTAAGAAGCTTAAAAGAGGGTTTGGAGGACTTTAGGGAAGCCCCATGTCCGTTTAATGGACATAAGGTCCATTTAACGGACCTTCTCGGGTCAAAAAGGACCCCTTTCTTTGCCCATGTCCGTTAAAAAGACATAGAAGTCCGTTTAGCAGACTTTCTCGGGTGAAATGGTGAAGTTTACCCGATACATGTCCGTTTAACGGACATGCACGGGAAAGATTGCATTATTTGACACTTTTGGAGGCCGAATCAGGTTTTGTGGTCTTCATGAAAGTTTTAGCTATTGAAGTATACTTTCTAATGGTTCAAAAACGAAAGCAATCCAACTTCTAGATTGAAAGTTATGGCGATCGCTCCAAGAGAGGTTCAAATCAATTTGGGGTTTAAGCATGGTGTATTCTTTTAGGCATAACTCCCTCATCCGACCTCCAAATGAAGTGATTCTTGAAGCAATGGATTCCTAAGACATGTAGCTTTCTCTCCATAAAAATTTGTATCATTTGGAGTTTATTTGAGAAAGTTTGTATTAGAACAAGTAAGAGGTCGGTTAGGAGAGCATGATTAGGGTTTGAGCATATTTGAGCTTTTTAAGCATATCGTGAGCTATAGAGCTCCGATTGAGATGATTCTTTCTTTAAAGTGAACTAGAGACCTAGAGCTATGATTTTTATGAAGAAGTCAAATTGAAATTCAGATTTGAAGATTTCCAAATTCTGTTCACAAGTAGGATAATTGAGTTCAAGAATAGTGACTAATTTGTATGAGCACACCATTGAACAATTTGTGAGTGAAGTTTTGGGATATTATAAGAATGAAACAAAAATCATGATGGCTAATGAAGGTATTATGTAATAACCCTTCAAGGTAATATGCATGCTCACGTTTCAATATTATCAGAGCAAGCGTTGCACACTGAAATCAAGCGGGGTCCAACAGACGAATGAGTAAGCAAAAGAGTTGGGTTCCGCAATTCGGATCCAACAAAATGTATATGTATTGTTGAATTATTGTGATTATTGAAATTTACGTTGTGATTTATAAATTATGCTTAAATTATGCCATCAAATCATGTTATGGCATTTTGTATGAATGAGAAGATTGAAAAGCCATAAAGTATGAGCATTCGGTAAATTGATTTAAGCATGATTATATGCTTTTGTGTGGGCGAGAGAGGAACATTTCATTAGTCACGTGCATGTCGACGTCTAGCCCTATCCCGGCTACCCGCTTGAGGCCATGAGATCTCGAGAAATCGGACTCGTTTTGTTCACGGTTTAAACTTCGGTTTATCCGTTTTGTTCCACGGAACTCTCGAGCCATTTTTTTGTGCATTGCATCTTGGAATTGTCAAATATGTTGCATAAATTGAGTGTTTTGTATTGATGGTTAAATGGATATGTGTTGGGATGTGATGATAATTGGAATTATGAGTTTTGAGTTTGAATTTTGTATTTGACTAAAAACGAAGCATTTTATGAAATTATCATGATTTTTATATGACAAATGAACTTTTCAACAGTTTTGCTTATTGAATTTGAAAAATAAACGTGGCATAGATTTCAATTTAAACTTTGCAATGGTTTTTGCTTGTTTTCGGTTATAAACTTGTTACCCACGAGTGTAAAGCTCACCCCCTTCATTCCCATCTCCAAGTGATGAGAAAGGGATCGAATGAAAGAAAGTCAAGGATTTTTGTTTGTTTTGCATATGTTGTATTTTAAGTTAGATTGTTGTTGAGAATTTTGGGATTGATGTATCTTGTGTACTTCAGATTATGGGTATTGATGTTGTATTATAGCTTGGAAATGCCATTAATATTTTGTAAGCATTTATCTCCTTATGTAAATGAGTTATGGATTTGGGTATAGATTTGATATGTGAATGTGTTGGGTATTGAAGTATTATGATGATATGAATGTGATTGATTTCATTTGGATTCCGGACAGGAGGTTCAATGATTGTGATGGTTGGTCTGAATTATTGAAGTGCTTTTTGTGTATGAATTGATGGTATTTAGACATATGTGGGATTTTATGGCAAAAGAGAAATAAGACTTTTTCTTAAATGATGAGATATGAGATATGATAGATTAAATGGATTGAGGAAATTGGAATTGATGATTTCAAATGGGACATTGAATTGTTTGAATTATATTGAATGAAAAAAAATTTATACCAACTTGGATTGGTTTAGATCAGGATCGTCCTATAGTTTTCCAACGCGTTTGTTTGTTTTATTCTAAAGTATGCGTTTTCAAATGTCGGAGTTAAGTGTTTTGTTTTCTTCGATTCCTTCGCTTTCTTTGATTCTACGCGCTCTCGATTTTTTTGGTTTATGATCCAAAGTTGGGCTTTTCGATTCTTTTGATTTCCTTTCGTTTTCGCACTCTTTTTTATTCGATTTGTTTTTCGTTTGTTTTTAACCCATTTTTGCACTGCAATTTCCGTTCTTTCGCTTTCATCCGCCTTTCGACTTTGCTTTTGATTTGTTTCCGTTGCATGATTTTGATTTCTGTCTGTTCATTTGTTTTGGTTGTTTGGGCCACTTTCGCTTTGTGATTCGTTCTTCCACTTTCACCCCTTTTGTTTTTCTACTTTTGATTCTGAGGTTGGGTTCCAGAAACTGGTCCCAACACCTTATGTATGAAATTTTGGTACTGTTGTTGTGATTGCTTTTGACTGGACTCAAAAGTCCAGAAATTGTGGTAGAATTTTAATGTGAATATAAACGTGCGTTAAAATTTTCAGCCATTGTGCTACCCAAAATTTTCAAAAAAAAGTAGAGATATTTAGTTAGTCTTGCATAGTTAGATTAAAGATACCGTTATTGTCTTTAGCTCGAGTATGCGATGGTTTTCATGTGCTCGATGTAGTACCGGGTCATAAGGAAGCGTTATGGGGCCATAACCCATAGGTTCCAACATTGAAAGCTGGCTTTGATACCATTGTGAGATCCCACATCGATTGAAGAGGAGAATAAAGTACGCCTTATAAGAGTATGGATACCTTTCCCCCTAAGACGTGTTTTCCCGAGAGGGGGAAGAGCAAAACTATGAGGGACTTGGTCCTAGGGGCACCCCAAAGCGGACAATATTTGTGGGTGGGTGGTTTGGGCTATTGTAAATGGTATCAGAGCCAGTTCTCGACCCGTTGTGCTTGCATAAGACGCTGGGCTCTAAGAGGGGGTGGATTGTGAGATCGTACATCAGTTGGAGAGGGGAACAAAGTACGCCTTAGAAGGGTATGAATACCTCTCCCACTAAGACACGTTTTCCTAGGTGTAGGAAGAGCAAAACCATGAGGGGCTTAGCCTGAGGGGCAACCCAAATCAGACAATATCTGTGAGCGGATGGTCTAGGCTGTTACAAATAGTATCAAAGCTGGTTCTCGACCCATTGTGCTAGCAATGACGCTGGACCGTAAGGGGAATGGATTGTGAGATCCCGCTTAGTTAGAGAGGAGAACGAACTATGCCTTATAAGTGTTTGGATACCTCTTCCCTATAGATGCGTCTTCCTAAGTGTGGGAAAAGTAAAGTGGTGAGGGCCTTAACCCGATAGGCAGCCCAAAGCGGACAGTATCTATGGGTGAGTGGTCTAGGTTGTTAAAAATCTTGCCTTACATCTTTTTATAGTGCCATCAAATTTATACTTGACGGGCTTGGCTCGACCTGAAGTCAACAGGCTTGCTTTGGGTTGATCAGGTTTCAAATTGGTATTGAGTTTTTTGAGCTTCAGGTTATGCATAGGCTTAGGCTTCATAGTTTGACCTAGTTTAAGGCTCGACATATAAATACTTTAGATTTTCTTTTTGCATGTTCTACTCTTCCTAATTTTCTTTGTTGGCTCTTATGTTAAGTTTATCTTTTTTTTTCTCTTTTACAAGCCATCACTTCTCTCCTTATAGATTTTTGTTTCCTTTCTTTCATTTGGCTTTTTTTCTTGCTTCTTTGTCTCTAGTTTTTGTTGCTTAAATGGGTTATGCTTATTTGGTGGTATCAAATGACTTTTTTTTTGGTCTTGCTTCTGTATGTCTAATTGGTACTGCTACCGCCTGCAACTAAATTAATACCAACTCTAGCAATGAAAAATGAAGTTAGTGAAGAGTTGAGATCGTTCCCACGAGGAATTTTAACGGTAAAGATTATACAAGTTAAAAACTGAAACAATGTGTGGGGGGAGGGGGGTTAATTCACGAAAATTTGAGAATTTAAAAATGACAAAAATTGAAAATTAACAAGTACATTCAAATATAGAAATTCAGTAAACAAACCTTGATTTCAGGTCACCGACATTATCACACTAATATGGATCTCGTTATAAAATTCAGTTCACTAACAAACATTCATTAGATGATGTTTTCTCTTAAGTTTAAATGAATAGAAACATATATTCTAAACATTCTTTTTAGTCAACAACTTAGATACGATATTAAGTTTAATTGATTAATAACTTTAAGAACTAAGAAACCAATAACAAAACAAACATATACGAAATGCATTTAATCAAGTTAAGTACCTTCTTAGAATTTCCAAATCTAACGTAAAGACGGTAATCCTAATTGCCACTTTTGATTAGCAAAACTGAATGTCATATCCTATTAATCTGGCTATTAAGCAAAGCAATTCCAAGTTGCGCATCCTAAAAATCAACCAGTTCAATTATAAAAAGCAATTCAGAAAACACTCAATATTCATCAATGAAACAAACTTTATTTAGAAATCTCACACATACTAGATGATAATGCAGTTCCCTTCAACCGAGAAAAAGGATTTAGCTACTCATAAAAAAAGTGGAAATCAACAAAGAAATAGCAAAATACAAAGTCTCTATCTTTGGTCTTTTCCTAAAAAATCCAAAAACTCCTAGAGAAACTATTGCAGAAATTTAAAACCTTCTAATAATGCTTAACGTGAACAGTAAAATTGTCTTCTTTTATTCTTTTCGATCTCCTCCTCTCTCCTCCTTCTTTCGAGATCATCACCAGATAATCTTTCCCCTATATTCAGGTTTCAGATCTCCATTAGTAAGGTAGCAATTTGATTCTCAAGATCATGAAAATCTTAGGTGAATCAAATCCGAGTTTAAAAACAGATTCTGCAGGTATTCTTTGTCCTTGCACGTGCCCATAGTTAGTCAATGATTTTTCTACTAGTCTGGAATTTCAAATTATCTTTACTTTCCTTGCATCTTTTGATTCAATTTCATCTCTCAAGTATTGAAAATCATCTAAGAACAATTAAGAAACAAATCCATCAATTTTGAATTATAATTTCAACACATTAAAGAGATTTATATACAAAATGAGCACAAAACATTAAAGAGATTTATATACAAAATGACAACTTAATAAATTCCCCCACACTAAACCTTTGCTCGCCCTTGAGCAATCATATCAAACCACTACACTCTATCAATTCGTCCTTCATAAGATTAAGTGCACACAATCCGCTAACTTGGGCCAGCAAGACTTAGGTTGCAACATACATCACAATCATTTTTCACCGATACAAATAAATAAAGTCAAAGTAAGACATCTTTGTTCAAAAGGCAAGAATGAAACCAAAGTGAATTCTTCTCACAGATTTCTCTCTTACACTCAAGTGTTTAAGGTTAAAGTGTTTCTCTCAAATCTCCCTCTAACATATTGCACTACCATAGGCTTGTAGAGTCACCAGTTATCATTCATTTGAATTACATGAGTTCATAATCAGAAGGACTTTATTGGGGTTAGGTTCAAAGGTAAGGTAAAAATGAAATTGGTTAATCACAAGTATTCACAAAGTACCAAGTAGAAGGGACACTCAAATTCAAATTCTGAGATAAGCACTTGAATATAAAGAACTACAACTACTCATTACTAACTAATGCTACTATACTTTATTCTTTTTTTCTTCTTTCTTTCTTTTTCCTTTTCCCCTTTTTTTTTTAACTTAGCTAATGCTAAGAATAAGGGAGAGCAATAAAAATGAGAGAAAATAATAGCATCATAATTTAACTAACACATAAGTAGAAGTACCCATAAAAATATCTCAGAATACAATATAGAAAAAGTTCTAAAATCAAATGCTTACCCAGTACTTCATTCAACTTGTGATAGGGTAAGCTAATGGAGTTTTTGGATTTCATTGTAAGGTGATTAATTGAAAAACAAACAATGTTAAAGGCTCAAAAGTGTTTGCAAAGGGAAAATAACTTGGTGCGTCGTTTTTAAATTAAAGGGTTTAAAAACAAAGAAGGCCTTAATAATTTCCATAACCCATGTAATCAAACAAATTGAATCTGGTTCAGTGCAAATTCTGAAGCCAAGCCCGATTAAAGGAGCATCACATAATACAAAGAAATAAAATGACATAAAGATGATGTCATTAGAGCTCAAATCCACTTACAGGTTTAATTCAAGAATTTACCTTAATTCCACAAGTTACCTAATCACTCAAATGTGAAAATTTTGAATAAGTGTATAAATCAGTTAATGCAGTCAATCCGTATGATTCAATTTGGACTCACATAACCCAATTTAATTTCATGCACACACTCAATCTCATCTAAACTAATATGACAAATCTTGATGGCTTAACATACAACATAAGCATGCAAAAACCGAAAAGAGAATCAAAGAAGAACAAAATCACATAGTCACGCATATGAACTCCATATCCTTACCCCACACCTAGACCAACATTGTCCTTAATGTTAGGAGAAAAGATCAAAGAAGCAAAAATATAAAAGAAAAGAGGAAAGAATGGTTCTTTATTTGTGACTACCGAAATCATGGTATTGGTGGGTACAGAGGTTGGAATCCTTAATACTCCCAATAATCCATCAAATTATGCTCTATATGGTGCATTTGGTGTTTAAGGAGATTGAGGAGGTCATCCAAATTGGTTTGGAAAGGTTAGGGATTACTTGGTGCAGCTGTTGAAACCCTACTTCTTATGGCTGGATATGGAATGAAAAGAGTAGTTGGACCAAGATTGGTGAAAGATACTCTTCCATGGCTAAGATCCACGATTCCCATCCTGTTCAAACAATCTATATCTAAAGGTTCCATACCACACGCCACATTCATGTCAGTGTTGTTAGGATCTAGTAAATCCAAATTGATGGCCAATCTAGCGATGTAGAATCCTAAGATTAAAGGTTTATATTTTTATTTAACACATATTGAAATTGTGTTAAAAACCAAAAACCTAAATTAACAAGAATATTCCTATCCATACACCACAGAAAATAAAATTCCACTTTAGACAATGTTCCCGCTGAATCCTGATGTCCTGAAAAATTATGTGGTAAGAGTCGATGAATAATTTTAAAAGTAGGATTTTTCAAAAAGGAACTCTTAGATACACTAGCATTGTAAGGAGTAGGTTCAACGGACCATTGAGTCCACAATTCTGATGCATTAAATTCATCATGATAATCACAACTAGAATTCATAAATAACTCATCTTTAATATCATCGGCTGAAATAAAACCTATAGCCACATTAAAATCAGCAATCGATAAGGCAAACTCTTTTCCAATCAGCCTAAATTCCATAATTCTTTCTGTAAACACATCAAACTCTTCATGAGAATTAAATTGATATTTGTTGTAAAATTCTCTTGTTAATTCAACATAGGTAGGACAATCAATTCTAGCAAACACATTCCAACAAATTGGAACCATCATTTGTGCCAAAGAATCATGTACTTGTAATGATTCAAAAGTATCAATTAGAACATACTTACAAGGGTAGATTTTTTGTTGGCCAAATTGCTGAAAATGCTCAGTGTCCTTCGGAAGCTGAAAAAAGTGAAGCCACCACTTTTTTTACTCCACTGGCTACAACTTTCTACCTCTTTTCCCTTCCTTGTTTTGTTTCGTGTAGATGGCCCTGGTGTTGAAGTTGAAACCAGTGGTGCAACTTGAGTGGGTACTGCAGTAGTACATATGCTAGTGGTAGGGTGCAATGGAGATTGAATGTCGACAAAAGACCTGATTGGTGAGGCTAACCTATGGGATTCACTCTTCCTCGGTGGCATGACTCCAACTTCGTGAAATTACAATCTTGAATTTGCAAAAGAGAGAACACGAAACTACAAAATCGTGATTGGGAATGGGTGAGTTACAATGAAGGAAAGAGTAAAAGAGTGGGTTGTGTTTGGAATTGAGGTGGGTATTCACGATTTTACAAAAACTGGTGTAAAGTTTGTAGTGAGTAAAAGAAGAAAAAAAATGAGTGAAAGAAGAAGAATGAAAAGGTAGGTGGTAAAGTGTAGAAGCGATGGGAGGAGAAAAAATTGTTTTTGTTAGTCCCAAATTTTTTAAATAGACAAAATAATAAAAATTGCAGGAAAAGAAAAATTGGAAATGCTAAATTACTTAAAATTAAATTCATAATTAAAATAAAACAAACCTAATAAAAATGAAAGTTGCTGAAAAATAAAAAAAATAAACCTGAAAATTTTTCGGGTTGCCCAAAATGTGCTTCTTTTAAGTCTTTAGATGGACATGTTTCATTACTTACCTGATTAGAGATAGGCTTGGGATCCCAACTCTATTTCTTCCACGTGCTCGACTAAAGTGTTCTCATATTATGGTTTTAGGTGGTGTCCGTTAACTTTAAATATCTTAGAAGTATCTAAACTTTGAATTTCTACCACACCATGAAAAAAAAACAATAGTAATAATAAATGGTTCAAGCTAGCGAGATTATAATTTCCCTGGAAATAACTTAAGCTTTGAATGATAAAGAAGAACTTTTTGTCTTACTGAAAATTGTTTATGAGAAATCATTTTATCATGAAAAGCTTTAGTTTTTTCCTTATAAATTTTTGCATTTTTGTACACTTCCTTACGAATCTCTTATAATTATTACAATTGTAACTTCCTATTATTACTGACCACTGAAGTGAATCACACGTTAATACAATGCTTAATAATGAGATATAGATGCACAAGAAGGGGGGGTTGAATTGTGATAAACTTTTCGTTAATCCCCTTTTTGAAAATTTGTTCGTTCAAAGAACTTTGTTCTTTTCTCCAAAACAATCAAAAAACAAAGTTGTAAAGTATTTTTCGAAAACTTTGTATAACAACAACAAAATCTAAAGTTAAGAATTAAGAGAGATTGAGAGTCGAGAGGTTTCTACACAACAATTTTATACTGGTTCACCCCAAACTGTGGGGCTACGTCCAGTCCTCAGATGTCTTTCTAAGATTTCACTATCTCTCAAACTTTACAAGTATTCTTTGTATCTGAGCCTCTTTAGGTCTCTACAAATAGTATTCTTTCACTCTTAGCCTCTGCAGGTTATCTGCACTACTTTCAATCTGAAAGGTGTTTTGAGCTTTGTTACAGATATAGTAGCTCTAGTTTGTTTGCACAATATCTCTCAAGTATTGTTAAACTATTTAATCTCGCTCAAACAAAAGTGTAAATCTCTTTGACACGACTCGTATTTATAGCCTTCTTCTTCAACTGCTTCTTGATCTTTCAAAAATTCGGTTATTCAGTTGAGTTATGTAACCAACTCAAGCTGATGTGTCTTCTTGATTCTTCCAACTACTTTACGCTTTCGCGTCTAGCGTTTGCTTTTGCTTTCGTCTGTTTTTCGCTTCTGTTTGCTTTTTTACTTCCGTCTGTTTTTTCCTTGCGTCTACTTTTGCTTCCGTCTGCTTTTTCGCCCCCGTCTGTTTTTTTACTTGCGTCTGCTTTTTCGCTTCCGTCTATTTTTTACTTGCGTCTGCTTTTGCTTCCGTCTGCTTTTTCGCTTCCGTCTGTTTTTGCTTTGCTTCTTTATTTGTTCTTCATCAAAATTATTAATCGTAAAGTCCTTTTGACTTAACAATCTCCCCCTTTTTAATGATAACAAATACTTATATTATCAAAAGCAAATACATATACAAATTATGATTTACAATAAGAAACTTCAGACTATCAATTTGTCTTCCCTCTAATTTTCTTCTTCTCCTCATTGTTGTTTCTCCTTTTTTTTTTCTCTTCTCCCCTATTTGTTATTAATAAAAAATGATTATAACCGAAAATGCTGCATAAGCTTCTTCATCATTCTTTTAATCTTCTTCATGTCTTTGCGTAGATTAACTAGCTCTGCGTGAAGATCCGTTGATGCAGTCGGTTGATCATCTTTCTTCTGATGTTCTTCTTCAACGGCAATTGTAGTGTTGTATGCGTCTGAAGATGGAACATATTCTTCAATGATCTCTAGGGTAGGAGGTTGAACTGGTAAGTTGTGTATAGGAAGATCTAAATCATCAGGGACTGGTAGTCGTCGGGTTTGTCTTCCAAGCAAGGGTAGAACTTCGTCTAATGACAATGTATTAGATAGTGGTCTAATACGCAAAATGAAGTTCACAAGGGACTTATGTATATGTATAAGATCTCTAATCTTCATCGTGTTGATCCTCCCTTTCGTAAGCTTTCCCCTACTGGACAATGTTCATTTGGCTGAATACCACTTGTTCCTGTCTAAGTTCTGCTGTTTGTTGAGAAGTATTCACCAAAATCACACTGAGTTCTTCTGATTGTTCGGTTTGAACATTAGTAGGAATATCCTTCTCAGCAGTCGGAGTAGCCTTCTCCTAACTAACTTCCTCAGCAGTAAGAGTAGTATTCTTTTGAACAAGTTCCTCAGCGGTAGGAGTAGTCTTCTTTTGAACGACTTCCTCAGTAATAGGAGTGGCCTTCTTCTGACCGACTCTTATCTCCTTCTCTGGCTCAATTACTCTAGGAGTTTTTTGTGATCTTTGCTTCTCAAACTCCAATTTTCTTTTATTTTGAGTCACTTTAGCCTATTTGACTAAATCTTCTTTTAGAATAGAGTCTAAAGATCTTGTAGCACTATCTGCTTTTGACACATGATCTTCGTTTTGACTAAGCTCTCTGGACTTCTTCTCTTCTTATTGTCGTAGGGTTCGGAATCTGGGTGATCTTCTTGCTTGCTTCGGAATCTCACTCAAAAGTGTTTCCCTTTTTCTCTTCAGAGCACCTTCATCAATAACTCGTACCCGGCTACTTTCTTTTTCAGATTTTTCTGACGATCTCCTTCTTTCACTCATTGTCCTGTTTTCACTGGACTGGGATATGGAACTTGTTGTAGGAGACTTCTTCTTTGAAAGCTCCCCCTCAATTTTTGCTTTAATCTGAGACAGTGC
>JANKYE010564660.1:0-11475 GCA_032467995.1 Erythroxylum dillonii | reverse complement strand
TGAGTGCTAGGGTTAGGGTTTTACGCAGACTCCTGATTCTGCATGGAAACTATTCTTCGGTCAAGGAGCTGTAGAGAGCATGGCCGATCGGCCTACGGGCCGTCACGACCAAGCCCAGGCCCAGTTGAGGCCGACCCAACCAGTGTATATTGCAAATTGCTCACATTCTCATGTTTGATCAACCAAGAAATAAAGAACTGGAGACACTTGAAACTAATGGTGATTTGATGAGCTATTTGAATTTGTTAGTATTTGAAAAACTATATTTATATGAATTTTATCAAACATTATATTCACAGTATTATTTACCCTAGACTAGTGTTTAATGTAGAAAATATTTGTTAATTTTTTCCAATGTTTAAAAAACCATACCGAAAATTAAATCGGTAATACAAGAGGTTTAAGGATTAAAAGATTCAACCAGTATTAGACATTCATAGAATTAGTTAAAGATTGATTAAAATTAAAGAAGTTGAAATATGATTGAAAGAAATTGACCTTATAGAATAATTTGAAGTTTAATTAAAAAAGATTGTTAAATAAAAATTTATTTATTTATTTTGGTTTATAATAAATTATTAGTTAATAAAAATTTATCGATTAATTAATAAATTGATCAGTTTTTAACAACAAGAGTTAGTTAAGTAAATCGAATCGAAAAGTTAAAAATCAAACTGAAAAATTAGATGTTCTAAGGTTTTTACGGTTGAACTAATCAAGCCGAATCGATTTTTTAATCATATCAATAGTTGTAATGCCATTTAAAAAATAAAAAGTAATAATGTTCACAATCAAAATGTTGCCATAAAGGGATAGTGGCAATCTTAATGAAAAGATTAAAGGGTAAGATGCTAAATTAGGAAGGAATTATAGAAAACATCAAGTGTTATCACTTTTAAGTGCAATTCAATAGTTATATATGCTTTAGTTGTATTATATTATACTTGTGTATTAAAATAATCCATTTTGGTTATGTTATGTTTAACTTTAACCCTACTTGTGGTCCTCTTCCACTTAAGATGTTTTACATTAGAATATTAGATTTGGTGGCTTCAAACCCTAAATTTAATAGTAACCAATTATGGCAATTGGAAATTAACAAGGATCTCTAGTAAGATGTTGCGGATTATATTACTAATGACTAAAACATTTAACACCATAAAAATTTTAAACCGTTTAATTTTTCAATTTAGCTTTTAACTTTTTAGTTTGATTTAATAACTTATGTTGTTAAAAATTAATCAATATATTAATTAACTGGTCATTTTTTATAAATGAATAAGTTCTTATAAGCTAAAAAGAATAAATTAATTTTCAATTAACAATAATAATTTTTCAATCATATTTCAGTTTTTTAATTTTATTCAATTTTATCCGATTTTATGATAATCTAATATCAATTGAATCTTTTAAATTTTAAACTTCTTGTTTTCTCGGTTTTACGTTCAGTCTGATTTTGAAATCATTGCATACTATAGTTGCATGCATTTTACTATTATGATCGTAATTAATACAAAAGTAGATCAATTAATTTCCAATTGCATACTACCACAATTGGAAATTAAATTTCTTTTTTATAATTATTTACTATATTTATTATTCATTTATTTATTTTACTTGGAAATTAGATAAAACTTTGTATGATTCAAAGTTAGGCAGATTGTGAGGAAAAAAGAAGAGATTTATATGGTACATTGGAAGAGTAAAGTGCATACAGCGACTTAGTTGAGAAGTGTAAAGTAGCTTTAACATCTGCGACCCAAGACTGAACACTAGAGAGTTGTCTTTCGGTGTCTGGTTCGCTTTTTATCAGCCAATTGCCACAAGTGTGTTTTACAAGCAAAAGAAAGGGGGAAAAAAAAAGGGTATCCACTTTCCAAGAAAATAAAAAGAAGAGAATAAAAAAAATTCTATTCTTTTTAGAAAAAGAAATTATTATCGTGAGCAGAAAAATTAATTTCATGTATAAATAAAAAGATGGAAGTATTTCAACAATCAAAAACCAAAACCTAAAAAATTAAAATTACCACAAATTTCATAGATGAGGAAATCAACAAAAACATCAATACTACACATAAATCAGAATTTTATTAAAGTCTTCTAAGCAAAATTATTCGGATAAATATATCACTACCAAGAAATAACATTTCTGCTAATTAAGAATAAGACTGTATACTATTAGGTCTCCTTAAACTCCTTGTTTTAGCGGAATTTTTGTTAAATATTGTTGTTGTTGTTGTATATCACTAACAGGTGAATAAGCTCAAAACTTAAAATTTTAAATAAGTCAAACAAGAATAAAAGCTTCAAATTATTAATTTTACATATATTCACGTCAAGTTTTAAATTATAGATCACATTTATAGTTACAACTATAATGTTACAATTATGATATGAATTATTATTGTAATTCATATTACAATTATTATTATGTTGGCATTTTGGAAATAGTTTATTTACTTGTTAAAGATAAGGATACGTACTATTGAACCTCTTTAAATTTCACGTACCAGTAAAATTTTTGCTGGGTTATTGGTGTTTGTCAAATATGAAGCTATTTCAATTATCAAAAACCAAAACTTGAATTAACCCAAAATTTTGTTAGGTTAGAAAATCAACATAAGCATCCATATAACACATAAATGATAATTTTATTTACAGTTGTATGAACAAATTTATGGAAATATATAAGTAAAAAGAATAAAGAATAAAAATTCTAAATTATTGTTATTTAATTTGATTCATATGACGAGTTTTAAATTACAAATTACAAATTATCACTGTAAATTATTACTATAATTATGTTTTCATTGGACTAATCTAAACCTGTATGATGACTCGGAGTTAAGATATATGTACTTGCGTGAACTAAGTTACATAACAACAAAATTTAAGGTGATGTCAGGAGGACTCAGGTTTCAGGGCATACGTCAAAATGGTTAGGTTCTTTTCCAGGATTGCCAGAAACAAGAGAGTACCGTGTAACGAATATGATTTGATGTGAGGCTTCATTAGGCAGTTCAGACAAGAGACTTCGGTATTAATACGTATTAGCAGACAAATCAATTATCTTTTTGAAATTTGTTTGCTTTGCTTGTGATGTTGGGATCTGTATCCAACTACACGTTCAGTCATTGGTCAAATCCTAACCTGCACTGCAAATGCAATTTATTGAACTAGCACTTCTTCACAGTAAAACCTACTGTTTCTTTTCATTTCTGTAGAGCATGTAAGAATAAAAGGCAACATCTACGGTGACATACGTTAGAATTTGGTTTCCAACTCATAAAAGGCAAATCAATCAATAGTGTTTGATCGAAACACAAAAGTGGCTTGTGTGAATTTGGGATATAAACATATTCTTCATTTTTTAAATCAACCTTAGGTTTTCAAATTCATTTCTTAAATTTACCGATCATTTAATTTTAGAAATTTTATTAATGCTTGTTAATAAGCATCTTGTTTGATATTTAAGTCTTAATATAAAGTAATTAACAAAGTTTAAGGATGGAATTGAAAATTTTAATAATCAGAGAACTGAAATAGAAAACAATAATTAAATTAATAAAATTAAAAATATGATTTATCCCGTAAATTTAGAAAATAATGCATGTGGGTATTCGTTCATTAGCTATTCAACAAAGAAGGAACTGACAAGTAAGTAGAAAACTTTTCCAATCTTAAACAGTATATATATACATATATATATGCATAGATGTCCATTTCAAGCTTGTCTAGTCTTCAGGGTCTGCATTTAGATTCAAATATTCAGGTGGGTGACAATTCAGTATTTGATTTGAATAGAACTCCTTTATCTTTTTCTAGGGTTTTGAAGGTCAAGCTTAACAAACTATTAGATATGTTTCGATACCTTGTCAAGAGAAAGATATGGTAAGTTGCCCAAGATTCTAAGATAAGTGTGTAAGAGGGTTTTGCATTTTGACTTTGGACTTTTGGGACTCTTAGGTGGAAACCATTTTCATTTCTCCTACAATGTCCTCTCTTCATTAAGCTCCATGCAATCTTCTTTTTAGGCAATGTCTCTAGTAAAGTTGGTGATTAGATCGATATATGGTGAAATTGGACAAATGACATGTATGGAATTGAGAAGGAAGGTAGTGGAGAGTGAATGGTCAAAAATAACACAATTAACATTGCCATATATGTGTGGTTGTGGAACACTTGAAGTCAGCTCAAGAACTCAAACAATGGTCCTTCTCATGCCATTTACCTAAGGAGAATCCTTTAATGTGCACATCCCACCAATCAAGGCCCTCAGCTCACACAAACACTCAAAAACTCTACCTGCATTTAACATTTCTTTCTTCTTCTTTTTTAATTTCTTTCAAACTATTTTTTGATTGAGTGCAATCGGGATATCTCTGTATAGAATCATTGGTTGATTTATTAGTTTTTACTTGTGATGTAGAAGTTTGCAGAATACAAAGAGTAATTCTTATGACCGATTGGATGAAAAAGAAGGAATAGTGTGATAGACCTAAAAAAAAACATTGCAACATGGTTGGATTTGAAAATATGTGCCTTACCGACTATGTACTCTACTTTAAAGTTGCCATATTTCCACATGGTCTTGGTGTAAATCATTAGGTTTTGACATGTATGATTTATAAACCATTTGACTAGAGCTAGTGCAAAGACCATAGAATCATGGTTTCTTTTTCCTTCAATCATGTGAGTGACACAAGCATACGCATAATCTCATCGGGAGAGAGAGAGAGTTGCCAAATCTTTGATTATGCATTATAATTAATTCAGTACAGATCTAAGATGCATATATCCCACAAATTGACAAATTATATGAGAATGGAAAGACTGTTTTTTTTTTAATTATATAGTTTAATTTAACTTAATGCATCTAAATAAGTATTGCAAATTAATATACTTTAACCCAACATATCGCCATAAGCTTAAATATACATAGATGGATTAAAATAATATTAAGAAGAAACAAACAAACATGCACACACACTTATATAGGGACTCACTAGGAGCAATTAGAAAAATCTCCTAAAGGAGCCCCACATTTTGACTTGTAGTGTATGTTGCCACGATATTTGGTTGACATAACATCATGATGTATTCAATGACTAATGATCAAAAGCATATGTAATTTTGTGAGTTTGGGAAGAGCATATGTTTGGTGTCCTATTTTAGGTAGGGGCTTTAAATTGTTAGGTTAGATACATCATACATGGAAGTTTGTCCCAAATGGACTCTACTAATGAAAATTACTTGCCAATATAACTTGATGTAGTGTTTTTTCTTTTTTGTTGAAGGGTACGTGAAGTTAGATAGAGGAAAGGGACTTGAATCAAGTAGTAATCAAAAGGGTATAAGTAATTAGCATCAACTTGTGAAAGTGATTCCACAAGTATAACTTAAAAATCAAAATGTGTTGATGAATTGTAGGTCCACAATCTAATTGTCATGCCTTAGCTTCGTTGACTCTATTATTAAATGTCGGCCAACATAGTAGTCATTAGATGCATAAGTCTTTCATCTAAAAACTAATTATGTTTCACTTGAATGATTTATACCATCATAAAGTTTCATTTGTGCTCACTTAGTTATAGTTATGTTTTGATGATAAAAGTAGAGGGAAACTCAAGAATGATATATTAATAAAGTTCCAATATTGGAATATATTATAAAGATTTTTTTTCTTAATACTTATATTATACGAACGTGCATAATAAATAGAATTACAATAAAACAAAACTAAGTATTGATATAAAGAATTTTGAATTTTGGGAATTAAATAATGGAAAGAAATTTAGATCACTTGGAGTCATTTTGCAGGCGATTGGGAGACCACCATTAACTTATACTAAATGGGAGGGGGGACCTAAGCAAAGTTCACTTTCTTAAAACCTTTCCTATTGACATCAAAGTTCCATCAATTAGGGCAACCACACCATCATGGACACTACTCGTTTGAGTGGAAGTGAGTTTTATTCCTGTCTCTTAAGCCACTTGACTGGAATTTTTATTTTATTGTTGCACCCTATAGAATTTGTAGATTAAAAAAAAAAGAATAAAAATATATGGTCTTAAAATTTAAATAATCAAAATTTTTCTCAATAAAGTTCCAAAGCACTTAGATTTGTGAGTTCTTTCCTCATTTCAAATTATACTGCTGCGTTCTATATTATAATCAAATAACTTTAGTAATTTAGTGTAACAATTTAGACTACCCGTTTATAGATATTGTCCACTTTGGGTTGTCCTTTAGGTCAGGATTCTTACAGTTTTGCTCTTCCCAATCATAAGAATACGCGTCTATAAGGAAGAGGTATATATACCCTTATAAAGCGTACTTCGTTCTTCTCTCCAACCGATGTGAGATCTCACATTTAGCATGTTGAGTTAAAGAGACAAATCCAATCAATAATTACTCATTTTGTTGGCTTCATCTCTTTTTTTACAATAATAGGTTACAAAATCTAGATGTTGATGTTTTATAAATTAAATTATGTATATTGAATAATCATAAAATTCAAATATGATTCAATTTATTTGAAGTTCTTTGAGATTGCATTGAATCACCAAATAAATGAAAATGGGTTTAGATACAAAGAACCCTAATAGGTTCCACCAACACACCTAGTTCTTTAATGAATTGAAAGGGGCAAATTGTGTAAGAGTCTATTTAAGATCAGACTGCTCCTACTTGCAAAAGAGGATTCCATAGCCAGTTTAACTACTTTGTCCTCCAATACAGATGTGGTTGTCAAGGATGGCAGATATTAAAGTGTAAGGAAAAAAAAATCTGAATCACTTTTATGAGAGATCTTGGCCTGGACATGTAATTAAATCCTTTTCACATCATTGTTTCTAAAGGTTGTCTCCAACTTGTAAAAAGCATACAACTTTTCAACCCCTCCTTGTATATGCTTTTGCACCAATCACTTGGAGTTGGGTTAGAGTCAGACTTTGTATCAGACTCTCATTAATTACAGTGAACTTCAGTTAGATGAGGACCCTCACATTCACCTTTTTCCAATCGTAAATAACAATTTTAGTATGAGATGCGAAATCTGAGGAGGTTTAAAAATATGCAGTATTATCCCTTGTTAATAAATATAAATTGGACATTCACTTAGTATTTGCTTTTAGATTTGTTGTCTGAAAAATAATTACATACAAAGAATTGTTAAAGAATTTTAGCCTATCATCAATTTAGATACCTTCTTCATATAAATTATAAGTTACATGAGAAATTATTTATTTACTTTGTATAAGACAAATTTTAAATTCTTCAAAATTCATAAAAATTATAATAAGATTTGAATAAAAAGTAATGTTTTTATTTTTCCATTACTCAAAAAACAAAAAGATTAACTCTTGTAGGTTCATTTATTAGGAAACAAGCCAAACTTTGTCTTCAATGTTGGGCTGTGAGGTTAATCTTGAATTGGGCCAAGGCTTTCAGTACATTTTGTCTAGTTCGGGTGTTGAGAATTTACTTTTAAAAAAAACTCATAAATCTAATTAACCAGACCTAAATGAATTCCAAAGTCATGGAAAAAGTATATTAATCTATTTAATTTTGTTATCCAAATTTCCTATTTTTTTCCCTTTAATGTCTTTGAAATTACTTTTTACTATTGATTATTTAATATAATAAAGGCAATAATACTAATAATTATGCCATTGTTATATCTATCATATATATTATATTTTTTCAATATTGATAAAATTTCACAATTTAAATTACAATTCGAATAAACCACTCCTATTGTAATATATATATATTTGCCTCTACATATTATCATAATAGTCACACCTAATTTACTGTACTACACCTATAGAATATATATATATCAATAGAACTTTATCATTTTTAAGTATTTATTAAATAAATCATTAAGCATACATAATAATTTACAATTTAAATAAACCACATCTATTACATATACAAAGTTCATTATATAGGTATAACATAGTAAATTAGAGGTGGGTATTATGACAAAATGTAGAGGTATCATATATATATATATATAGATATATATATATTATCAATAGAATTTTACTGAGAGAATTCATAATTTAAATAAACATCTCTGTACTATATATGTACAAATTACTACTATATAGTTTTGATATGGTAAATTTGATATGGGTAGTAAGACAAAATACACAAAATGTTATAGACATACAGAGGACATATGAACAAAATGGGGTACGAATAAAGGTGGTGAGTGGGTGGAGAAGAAGTTGGAACCATTCAAATGATTTGACAAGACAAGAGCATTGCATGTGATGGGATGTTGATATGGACATATGACACTGACCCTGATCTGACCTTTCAAGCGCTCTTGCAAACCCTAACTCTAGGCCTACCTACCTAGCTAGCTCGTAGCTTTCCACAGAAACCAGCAATGGATTCAGATCAGATCAGATCCACGTTTTACCCCCAAAAAACGGTTTAGAAAGCGTACCATAAATCAGTAAGACTATATCCAGAACAAAAACGGTCCCTAGCTAAAGGACCTTGGACACTGTTTTTGATGCAAGTGAAACGTGTCATATGCCCACATCACTCTCCATCAGACCCCTCACTTAGATCTAGAACTTAAGATTACCCTCGATATGTTAGATTCTACAGTGACATTATTGGATGTTATGTCCCTTGCTCCGTCATGTAAAATTTGGCACTGACTTCCACGTGCAAAACTGAAGACCAACCTGACATCTGCTAAATACTCCTTCCTTCTTCCATCTTTCCTTCACTATTTCTTCTCCGTCTATCTATCTAAGGCTAGCGTAGCTGTTATCGTTGTGTAGGGTCACCAATTGTAATGACTTTCTAAAGCTTAACAGAGACATAAGTGCAAGGACTTTCTACTATAGTTGCAGAAGCTAACAGGAGAAAGTAATAAAAAAAAGAAGAGAGAGAGAGATGGAGGAGGAGGGGTCACATGTCTCATCTTCAAGTCTCTCTCATTCCTTTTGCCCTTTTTTTCTTTCCTCTTCTCTTGACTGGTTGTCATTGATCGATCCTATCTTATCTGGTGTTTTAACTTCTGTTTCACTGTGTAAGTCTACAGTGTTAACTCCAGTTATGAGCCTGTCAACAGTGCATACTCACGTCAGATATATATTTTTATATATATTCATGAAGATGAACACTGCTAAGTGGGAAACGTTTTGCAGCATAGCCTTACCTTAATTAGAATTAAGAGAGATTATTTCTAAAATTTATAATAAGGAAAATTAAATATTTTATGTGAAAAGCATAATGTAAAGAAATCAAAATTTTTAATTTTTTTTCTTTATTGCATAATCTCTTTATATCCAATTATTCTTTGTAAATTGTATATGTACAAGTTGAAGAGTGTAAATAGAATTTGTGAAATAAAAGTTATTGGTCCTACTTAAAGTATTTAATACATTTGTTTTCTATATAAGATGGTTGTCTCTGACTGGGACCTTAGATCATTTACCAAACTTTAGGCATTCGTAAGGATATGAAATTATAATGATGTCCTGCGCTTTCACAGAGCTCAAAGTTCTCTTTTGATGCCTAAAATGGAAGTTCATGACATATCCTTTCAATGCTAAAGAAGAAACAGACACGGAAAAAAGAAAGATCGACAAAATTAGCAAGTTGCAGATATGAGTTCTGCACACATCTTGTGATATGCTTTTGAGACATCATATGCTCTTTATTTATTTATTTTTTACCCAATTCATCATACCCAAAAAAAAAAAAAGAGTTCTTTATAAATATACATATCAAGTTGTCTTGCACCCAAATAAAGAAACATCAAAGCAAAACTATTTTAAGAGAGGGACAGAAGAAAGTCTTCTCCACTGTAACCTTTCAATGTTTTTTAAGGTTTTCAACTATACCACCATATGGGAATTTAATTTCATCCCTAGACTCTCTATATGGACTTTATATATATGTGTGTGTTACTGCAAAGTCATTTATTTAACTCTAATGATTAAAAAACTCAACTAATTTCGAGTTGTTCAATCATAAAAATCTTAAATTGTTTAATTTTTTGGCTCGATTTTTAAATTTTTGATTCGATTTACTTTTGTAACTCTTGCTGATAAAAATTGATCAGTTTATTAATTGATTAGTAAATTTTTGTAAATTAATAAGTTTTTATAAACTAAAATAATTCAATTAATTTTTATGTAATAATCTTTTTAATTAAAATTTAAATTCTTTTATAGATAAGGATAATTGTATTTTAAATTCTTTAATTTTATTCAGTCTTTAATCGATTTTATAGTCTAATATCGATGGAACCTTTTAAAGGTTAAATCTTTTGTCTCACTAGTTATTAGAATTTTTAATATGAGTAGAGTGTAGAATTCATTAACAAGAATTAAGCTTAGGCCAACCATCGCTAAAATAACTAAAATTGGTAATTTTGATAGTTGACCCATACAATTTATAAATCTTTTAACATTTTAATGTTTAGTCAATATGAGATGCTCTAACAGTTCCCTTCAAGTGCAATTGAGATTGGATATTCAGTTGTCACTTAAAATAAAACACAACAGTAACTGAACTGGGTCGTTAGAACTGGACATTATTAAAATGAAAAATTGAAAAATTAATAATCCGATTGATACTATATTAGAATTTTTAAATTAAATAGAATGTAGAGTTCATTAATAAAAATTATGCTTAAATTAATTATTGTTAAAATGACTAGACCTAGTCATTTGTACAATAGGTCATATCATTTATACTCTAACATGGGTTTAACTTATTTTTAAAACTTTGATTAGGTGAAAAGACTTTCAAACTTTACAAGTGGATTGTGATGAGAAATGGAGTAAGACCCCACAAGAACTTATTTTTAAAACTTTGATTAAGTGAAAAGACTTCCAAACTTTACAAGTGGATTATGATGAGAAATGGAGTAGGACCCCACAAGAACTTATTAGGGTAAAAAGCTTTAGAGATTAGATTAGAATCCAATGACATGTAGCTTTCCTAGCCTTTTTGGTAAAATGGAAAATTCATTCTCGATTGCCGACCATGTTTTTGCTTTTCTGTTGTTCACTTTATCGATTAGATTGCTAATTACTGCTAAAAGAAGTTGACAAGATATTTTGTTTAATGTTAATTACTGTTTATCTATTCATGATTTGTCAACTTATACTGTGAATTATGAAACTTTAAAACTTCGTCATCCATTGTAATAATTATTTTGTGAGCCACCATATAAAGTTGGAGCTAGTTCGTTGGTTAAATGACTCAAAATACGTAATTTATCTATACAAAAATTATACTCCCTCCGATTCACAATAAGTGACGTTTTAGAGAAATACACGTTTATTAAAAAAGTTAATGAAATATCTGATATACCCTTATTAATTACATGTTAAAGTGCCTTGAAAGTATAATCTGTATAATCTGTGTAATTAAGATGTGAGAGAAATTAAAGGGTAATTTTGGAAGTAAAATTATAAATATGCATAAAAAGT
>JANKYE010564659.1:0-22917 GCA_032467995.1 Erythroxylum dillonii | reverse complement strand
AGATGCCTATCTGAGATTTCACTATCTCTCAAAGTTTTACAAGTATTCTTTTCACCGAGCCTCTTCAGGTCTCAATATAATGAGTATTCTTTTACTCTTAGCCTCTTCAGGCTATCTGTATCACTCTCAGTTTTTTTAGCTAGTTACAACAGAATAACACTCAGTATTCTTGCACAGAACTTTGTCGAAATAATCTCTTCTACGTATGTACGTGTATGTATATCTGTCTATATCTCTCATCTTCGACTTTAACCTCTTATTTATAGTCTCCGTCTTCAACTGCTTCTTGATGACTGCTTCTTCATTCTTTAAAGACACGGTTATTCAGTTGAGTCTTATAACTAACTCAGACTGATGCTTTCATCTGCTTTTGCTTCCGTCTATTTATCTGCGTAGCTATCGTCTAATTTTTGCTTCGTCTGCTTTTTTAGCTTAGCTATTGTCTACTTTTTGCTTCGTCTACTTTTCAGCTTAGCTATCGTCTGCTTTATGATTCGTCTGCTTTTCAGCTTAGCTATCGTCTACTTTTTGCCTCGTCTGCTTTTCAGCTTAGCTATCGTCTACTTTTTAATTTAATTTGCTTGTCATCAAATCCTAATATTCGTAAAGTCATTTTGACTTAATAGAATTTGAACTCATATTCTGCTACTGTGAGTCTACCTTGCTTCAGGTCCAAAAATTCTTTCATTTTTTGATTCAAGTAAACCTTCGGCATGTAGTTCTCACGGAACACTCTCAATAAAGCCTTCCAGGTCAAACTATAAGGTCTGGTGGTGCTGGCCGGAATAGTTTTCCACCACTGATATGCTGGACCTTGCAAGAGTGAGACAGGATAATCTAATTTCTCATCAACCTAAGAGTCCATTTGGTCGAACACTCTTTCAGTTTGCTCAAGCCACCCTTCTGCTTCCGCCGGGTCTGTACTTCCGTAGAAGTCCACAACCCCTTGTTTTCTCAACTTCTCATATCTTCTTTCTCACCTCACGGGAATTCTCGGTGGCATACAGGAGACTCTAAATTAACTCCTACGAACTCCATGTTAGTTGACTCACGAATTGGATCTCCTATGGAAGGTCACCTATAACAAATAAAAAATTGTGATCACTATTGGAATTCACTAATTAGCTTATCTCCACTCATATTTGTCCCTAAAGATGCCAAACCATGCTCTGATACCAAAAGTGTAACATCCCGTTACCACAAGATACATACCTAAACATTTAAGCATATTCAAGTATATATCCTATGATAATGGCATGTTAGAGCAAAAACAAAAGCAAAATATACATGGCAAAATCTAACATACTCGAAAGTCACTAAAATTTTAAAACCATTCATTGCATTAATCCCAACAAATTTACAGTGTTTCCTTTAGACAAAAATTTACATAACCTAATACAGGTTCTAACAAAAACAACAAAATACAAGACACAATACTCCTAGAGTCAGCCGACAGACCTCTGATCCATAACAAAATCTAAAGGGTCCTTTCGTCCTGTCTAAGAACTAAGTCTTTTGTCTCATACCGGCAAAACCACGTTGCAATTTTTAGGAGTTTTGCAAACTCAATGAGTGAACCATCATTGATGATTTCACTGGATTACAAACACATACCACATATCTCACATATATTCATTCAGATCGTGTATACACGCCAAATATTCGCGTAACATGATATATCATATAATCTCACAATCCACATAGCCAAGTACAACAATTAGATCATAACAATTTATCAAAATAAGAGAATTTTTTAGGGAATCACAACTTGTGTGACTTGAACCTTTGACTTACTGAAAATAGAAGGCCTTCCACGACCGTTCAATCAAGCCAAAATTCACATTTGTTGAACTTGGCATATAACTATTTCTCGCTCATTATCTGAAGAACCAATCTTAGATGTGCCATATGATCTTCTCTACAACTCAAGTAAACCAAAATATCATCAATAAAAACAATTACAAATTGATCTAAATAAGGTTGAAATACCTTATTCATCAATGCCATAAAAGTTTCCGGAGCATTAGTCAATCCAAATGGCATTACCAAAAACGTGAAGTGCTCATAGCTGGTTCTAAATGCACTCTTGGGAACATCTGCCTCAGCTATCCTCAGCTGGTAATATCCCGATCTCAAGTCTAACTTTGTGAACACCTGAGCTCCCTTTAACTGGTCAAACAAATCATCAATCCTCGGCAGTGGATATTTATTCTTAACTGTTATCCAATTCAATTGCTTGTAATCAATACACAATCCCAGAGTGCCATCCTTCTTCTTTACAACCAATACCGGGGCTCCCAAAGGAGATACAATACGCCTGATGAAACCCTTATCTAACAACTCCTATAATTGGGTTTTCAGTTCAACAGGCGCCATCCTATATGGAGGAATTGATATAGGAGCGACACCTGGGACAATATCAATAGTGAACTTTGTCTCCCTATCTGAGGGTAATCCCAGTAATTTTGCTGGAAACACATCTAGAAATTTCCTAACAACTGAAATATCCTGAATGATTTGTTCAATTCGGGTATCCACCACGTAGGCCAAATAAGCCTCACATCCACCTCGAATCGACCTCAAAGCACTCAGAAATGAAATTAGTCGGGCTGGCACTGCCTGACTAACTCCTCGAAACACCACTCTCGGCTGATTAGGGGATTCAAGCACTACCTCCTTCGTATAACAATTCAGCACTGCCCTATGAGCAGTGAGCCAGTCCATATGCTTAAGATGAGGTCTATCTATCGCAGCTGCAATATGATTAAATCAGCTTCTAATTCCACCTAATCAATCTGAATTATACACCTCTTACAAACTTCACCAATCACTGTTATGCTACCCACTGGAGTGCTCACTATTAACCCACGTTTCAGTATCTCTCGCTTATAATGCAATCTAGATGCCAGATGTGGGGTGATGAATGAATGGGTAGATCCTGGATCTACTAGTGCATATGCTTCAAAATTATAAACATTCAACACACCTGCTATTACGTCCGGAGAGTTCTGTGCCTCTTGTATGGTAATGGCATAGACCCTGGCCTGAGATTGCGGCTGGTTGCTCCGCACCTCAATCATGACACTAGGTCCTACCGACTGTGTTCTGCCTTTACCTCTACCTCTCTATGCAGGTCTGCCAATTTTGCTCTGCAGAACTGAAGTCTCAGTCATAGTTCTTCCTCTAGTTCCAGACTGGGACTCTGACATCTCAGGGCAATCTTTGATCTGAAGCTCATATGAGCCACATCGAAAACATACTCTTGTTACCTGCCAACACTCACCACCATGCTTTTTACCACAATGCTCACATTCAAGCAATTGATGCGACTAATTAGTAGACATCTGTCCTCTACCTCCCCCAGACTGAACAAATCTACCTCTTCCTTAAGATCCAGATTGTCTCGATCTAGATTGAAATCAAGATGATCTGTTTGGACGTTTTCTAAAGCTTCTGCCAGAATCAGTCTGAGATTCATCCTGCCTCTTTCCTTGACCCTCCTGTCTACTCTCTGCCTGACCATCTTTCAACAATTGTTCAATTATAATCGATGCCGCTTGGAGTTCTGTAAAACTGTTCAAGTTTGAAATGTTTATTCTCATTCTGATCTCCATGTTCAAGCCCTCCTCAAATCGTCTGCATTTTTCTTCTTCAGTTGGGATTACTACAGTTGCATATCTCATTAGTTCGTTGAATTTGATCTCATATTCTGCTACTGTGAGTCTACCTTGCTTCAGGTCTAAAAATTCTTTCATTTCTCGATTCAAGTAAACCTTCGGCATGTAGTTCTCATGGAACACTCTCAAGAAATCCTCCCAGGTCAAACTACAAGGTCTGGTGGTGCTGCTCGGAATAGTTTTCCACTACTGATATGCTGGAACTTGCAAGAGTGAGATAGGATAATCGAATTTCTCATCAACCTAAGAGTCCATTTGGTCGAACACTCTTTCAGTTCGCTCAAGCCACCCTTCTGCTTCAGCCGGGTCTGTACTTCCGTAGAAGTCCACAGCCCCTTGTTTTCTTAGCTTCTCATATCTTCCTTCTCGCCTCACGGGAATTCTCGGTGGCATCTGGGCAAACTCAGGTACAGGAGACTCTAAATTAACTCCTATGGACTCCATGTCAACTGACTCATGAATTGGATCTCCTATGGAAGGTGACCTATAAAAAACAAAAAATTTGTGATCACTATTGGAATTCACTAATTAGCATATCTCCACTCATATTTGTCCCTAAAGATGCCAAACCATGCTCTGATACCAAAAATGTAACATCCCATTACCACAAGATACATACCTACACATTTAAGCATATTCAAGTATATATCCTATGATAATGGCATGTTAGAGCAAAAGAAAAACCAAAATGTACATGGCATCATCTAACATAATCGAAAGTCACTAAAATTTTTAAACCATTCATTGCATTAATCCCAACAAATTTGCACTGTTTCCTTTAGAAAAAAATTTACATAACCTAATACAGGTTCTAACAAAAACAACAAAATACAAGACACAATACTCCTAGAGTCAGCCGACAGACCTCTGATCCATAACAAAATCCAAAGGGTCCTTCCGTCCTGTCTAAGAACTAAGTCTCCTATCTCGTACCTGAAAAACCGCGTTGCAATTTTTATAAGTTTTGTGAACTCAATGAGTGAACCATCATTGATGATTTCACCGGATTACAAACACATATCACATATCTCACATATATTCATTCAGATCATGTATACATGCCAAATATTCGCACAACATTATATAGCATATAATCGCACAATCCACATTGCCAAGTACAACAGTTAGATCATAACAATTTATCATTCATTTCAGCTTTGCAAACCATTAAATGTTATATGCATGAGACTCACATTCTTTCTTATTATTGTGATCGAGTGCCTATCACAAACTTATTCAAATATTGGCCCATAGGGCTCAGTCAAATAGAATCACGAAGCATAGCTCCACGCACAAAATCAAAAAATCACAGAGCAAAGCTCTACGTGGAAGCACTTCATACTAGCAACTCAAGTCACAATGCCTTTATCTAAGCATACAGTATATGAAATGCAACAATTTCAAAAAATCTCATATATCACAATCTCATACAAATTCACAGTCATTGGATCTAAGTCCGGCATTCAACTTTCATGAAAAATCAAATATCAACAATTTATATCAAGTCAAAACACTCCCAATACATGTCCAACTATCAAACTCCTCGGACCTCAGGTCCGGAATCCAGAATCAACTCACAAACAATTCAATAATATTGGAACTGTAATAAATTACATTAAATTCAAATCTATCAATCCTAGGAAATTATCTAGGTTGACTCACAGAATGCTCCAATATGCTATTGCCTGAATGGTCCGGCAATGTTTGTCTGGCGTCCACTTGGCTCCTCTAAAACATATACAACACATTCATAAATATCAAATTTTTGCTCAAATATACAAGTATTTCTTTTATGCACATCAATATATAGAAAGTATTCACAATGCATGTTCAATGACAATTCCGGGTATCTTATTGAAAATTTCATCATCAAACCGATCAGATATCAAAGCCCTTATTAACAATAATTAGTACTTATAATTTGGGCCAAAATAAAACAATGTGAAATCAATTACATAACCTAATTGACCACTTTAGATTTTCTACTCATATGATTTCGGTCAACTTTGCCTAATTAATCTGATAGGGTAAATGACAAAATTAGGCAACACTTCATTCTGGAAAGTTGTTCTAAAGTGTCTTAAGTTTCTAACGCCTCCAATATCATTCAATTTGATTTAGTATTCAATGAGTTATGCACAAAATACCACAAACTGTGCACTTTTGAACTTTTGGCTAGCATATGATCATACCCTCTAATTGTTCAACTCATATCTTTCAGCTCAGACATCCAAAATTTTCACACTTTATGCCAATTTAAAGATAAGAGAGTAAGCTACAACTTTGGTGAAGACAACTCAACCTAATTCGACCCAAATCAATCCAGTTTATTCAATAATCACATGACATGATTTCTGTCTCTAGTAGTACTACAGCCTAAGATAAAACTCACTTCCATGCCAATTTTGAAAATCAAAGAGACAGAATTAAAATTCGACCTCTTCACAAAAATTTTAGAAATATGTCTCTAGTTTATTATGAATCAATAACTAACTCATTCTGAAATCTACAGCTCAAGTTATAATTAGAAAACCGAAACATGATCATGAAAATTTCCAGTTCATAATGTTCAAGCAGACCTCCACACTTTCATCCTATAAATCAATTTCAAATCAATTCAGATAACTCTAAATTTTTATGGAGAGAAAGAAAAATGTCTTAGGAATCCATTGATCCAAGTTTCAAGTTATTTCGAGGTCGGATAAAAGAGTTATAGGAAAAAGATTGAGAGCTGTTCAATGAAAAACTCAAGTTTTTAATCCACACATATAAACCATCAACTTTTCTCTCTCTATCACGCCAACTTCATCTTCTTCACCGAAAGCTCCTTATTTTTTTTCCACTTTTACACTTTATGAACATTCATATCTACCACATACATTACATAAACCAACTTTCTTGCTCTTCCTTCAACTTATCAACTCAAAACAAAGCAAAAATTCAAGGTTTAAACTAAATCATCAAAAATCCAAAACCTCACCTTCACTTTCTCCCTCTATTGTGTTTTATAACTTATGCATCTCTCTTTCTTTGGTTTTCCATCACAACAGTCCACGGTTTCTATCATTTTTCTCCATAAACCACTACACCTCATTATGCTCTATGTTTTCTTAAGCTTTAACCTCATATAATCCATCCCTAACATTTCTCAAACATTAACGCATATATAACCCAAAAACAAAGCAAGTCATCTTCTTTACTGCAACGTTACTACATATATACATTTTTGCACATCTTTTTTTTTCCAGACTAAACACAACCCTTCTAACATTTTACTCATACATTTCTAACTTCAAATCACTCTCTAAATAAATCAGAATCACATTTACACTTCAACAATCATAAATCTAAAATCCCATTTATTCCCTCTCTCTCTCTCTCTACTGCGTTTTCATGCTTACCATACTTGTTTCATTTTTTTTTACTTTCAGCACTCTTCCTAAACATAGTTTAAAGATGCTATTAGCTTGAAATTCACCTCAACAATACCTTATGGCATATTGTTCCACAAACATGCAAGAAAACAACATATCTATTTTTTTTTACAAATCTTTCATTTAGTTCATTCAGTACCGAAACCACACTTCTCCTTCCTCTCATACACATATTCATTTACACAGTGGAAACAACATTAAAAACATTTACTTGAGTCAACAATTACTCTAGCACCGAAAGGGAAATCAACAACATAAAAGTATAATAAGTTGCTTTTCGGTGATAAACATACAAAGCTCTCTGCTGTACGCTTTCAATGAATGCCAGAAGCTACAATGATTTTTTGTGAATCCAAGCATAAACCACGCATAGACATAAGCTACGTGTAGTCTTGCATGCCTAACACTTGTCTCTATTGCATGTCTTTCACTTGTCCACTAAATAAGATACTATTTGTCTTATAACTATAGCTCCACATGGCACACACGATTTTATCCAATTTTCACTCTATAATTTGTCAATTTGTCAACTAATTTCTAATACAATTGTCGCATTTTTATTTGTCCCTCATTTCAATATTTTCCTAGTCTAAAATACCCCCAATTTTTTTTGAAAATTTCTAAAATTCACCAAAAATTCCGAAATAATAATAACACTCTCTAAATAAATTTTTCGGCTAAAAAATAATTCACCAAAAATACCAAAATATCCTAAATAATACCAAAATTGTCAAAAACACATTGTAATCATATTTAACAACTCAATTGTACCCGGAAATGCCAAAGAATGCATGTACAATCATATGAATGTGCAAAAATGTGTATGTCACAATTAATTTATGCATGACGTGCATTTTCCTAATTTCTCATAATTTTCCATAATTCACAATTATAGCCCTAACATGGGTAACGGGATGTTACATTAACCATTGCCATTATTTTTCTAGCTGAACATCTACATGTCATGAACAACAAAGATTTTGTTAGCCAAATAAGCAAAATACTAATGAAATTAACATTTTTAATTAGACTTTTAAGGTTTTAAAAGGTTGGTCACTTAATTGAAAATTTTAAAGTTTGGACACTGAATTGAAAAAAGTCCTGAAAAGTTTGGCACTTTAAGATTGGTAATCCGTTTATAATTCATATAATAAAAGTTACAAAAAACTTAATTCAGTTAGATTTTAGGGTGCCACCAGTACCATTTTGAAAAGGTTAAATGTAACGTGATACCATTGATATTAGTAGAGACTAATTTAAACTTTTTAAGAAACATTAGGGGCAATTTGTACTTCTTGACAAATTTTAACAATACTTGATGTTATAAGTTATTTGTCAAATCATTATTGATGTAGCAAAAGATAAAATATTTTACTTTTAGAATGGGCTCATAGTGTCATACGTACACTATATGACATTGTAGGATCCAATTATAATTTTTTTAAAATGTAAAATATTATAATTAATTAAACTATTTTCTTATTTTTAATTTATCCTTAATTTTAAATACTTAAATAAATTTATTTATTTTTCCTAACAAAATGCCTAATCCTAATTTTAGAATCCCCATATCTATTTCTCTACAAAATTTCTAAAACCATTAATGCTCACCGAGATAAACTCTCTCTTAAACTAATTAAATTATTTTAACTAATAAAATCCCTAATCCTACTTTTACAATCCTCAAGATTCACCCCCACCCCTAACACTAAACTTGTTTTTCGTAAGCCTAAGAGCTTCGTCGAATTTTTCTATAATATGAATCTTTTGTACTCTTTCATCACTCTCAAGTTTCTTATTCCTTGGAGTATTTGTAACTTTTGTTGTGAACTTTACTCATTTCGTCTCAAGTTTTCTTGCTTTAGACTTGTTCTTATTAAGAAGTGGCACCAAAGAAGAATCATAGAAGAAGCAAAAGGTTTTGATTTTTGGGTGGTAGTTTGAAAGTGAAGTGGAAGGTTTAAATAGGAAAGCGATGATTATGGCAACAATTGAAGGAACTAATATGAAAAATTAGAGATGTGGGGTCTTAGAAAAATTATAGAGAAACAAAGAGGGTTTATCTAATGAGAATTAATGATTTCAGAAAAGCTACAGAAAAGTAGAGATGGGGATTGTAATATTTTAATGAAGGATTTGTTAAGTAAAGTGTAAGAATTTAAAATTAAGGATAAAATGAAATTAAGAAAATAATTTTATTAATTATAATATTTTAGGTTTATTAAAATATTATAATAATATTTTGCTCCTCATTTTACTCTGCCCCTTATTTTTCTCCTAAAACAATTCATTTTTCTTTTTACCGTAAAAATGTCCATTTTATAATAAAAATTAGGTTTCTAACCCAGATCATGAAAGTTCACAGTCGTGAACCTTAAGACACGGTTGTGCATCTTATGTCACGATCGTGCATCTTGAGTCATGGCTATGCATTTTGCACTACATCTTATACTCTTCATTTTATGGCTTTTTCTTGTCTCCTCTTCACTATAATCCTTCTCCTTCTTGTTTCATGAAGACAATTGAGCGAGAATCTCAAGAAGATGACTTAAAGAATGTGCTTTCAACTCATTTTAGCTCTTATGCTTCCAAATTATACCTAAAACCAAATATGAACCAAAATGGGCTTCTTAAACATTTCATATCATTAGTTACTAAGAGTTATGGAATAAATATACAATCAAGTAAGCACATATCAAGTTTCCTCACACTTAGCTTTTGACTATCATTGGGCAAAACAACAAAATCAAAGCCAGTGAAGCAAGAAAAACACTCAATATGAGATCAAGTGCAAAAACCAACATTCACTCACAACTATGTACATTAACTATTATAAATGCAAAAACTATGCTCCACATCTTAGATTCAAGCCCTCACACCATAAACCACATGAAGCATAGCCAATTAGAAGGGATCACTCATAAAAATCAATGATAACAATACATTAAAACTATAAGGATTGATCCTTCAAAACAACATCTACCTCATATGCATCATACTCAAATCACCAATTCCATACAACTTTAGGAGGAAAAACTAAATATGAATAAATTTGTAAAACATATCATTTTTCCTACTTGATACTTATTTACACAAAATTTCCTTTTTTTCTTTTTTAAAAATTGAAAGGATACATCAACATTTGGAATTCATTAATAAGAGATAAAATGACCTTCCAATCATTATAACCAACCCACATATATGCCCCCCCCCCCCACATTTATACTTTTGTGCATCCATAATTATCAACAATTAATAAATGCTCCACTAGCTTTAAGGCTTAGGTAAGATATTTGGTTAGGTTTAAAGCATGTAATATGATTAGCACAAAATGAAAGGATAATAAAGCTCAAGGGGGCTTAATAAAGGGAAAATTCATATCAAAAGGTAGGTTATTTGGCTAATGTAACTTGTGAAACAAAGAATGCCTATATCATTTCCATTTTAATGCATATGATAAAAATGTAGTCTTGAATAGAAAATCAAAACAAAGTCAGGTTGTACATGTCATGAAGGTCACACATAAATAAAAGACAATGAGACTGATATAGATGTGTTAGTTTATAAAGGTTCAAAATCTCACTAGTTTGTGTCTACTAGTAATCATTACTCTTCTGAAGACAATGTATATTGACCAGTCACAAAAGTAAAAGTACATGCTCAATTTGCCATGGATTTTTTAGTCAATTTACTCTCTAATTATGACTATATAATCCTAGAAGAAATAGAAAAAGAGAAAACATTTAATTCTTTGTTTGATTCTCTCTTTTTTTGTTTGAAAACATAAAAAACGTAATAAACAAACAAACTTAAAACCACACATGCATATCCTAACAAATGTGAAAATGTAAAGAGAAAGAAATAATCTTCCCTTGAGTTATCTCCCAAGAAGCGCCTTTGTTTGTTATCACCAGCTCGACTCCTTATTTTCCTCATCACTTAATAAAATTATGATCTTTAGGTGTCATACTTTGTGCTTTCTCCATTTGAGGTTATTCTGGATAGGGCCTAAGTTGATGATCAAGTATATTCAGCGTCTTCCCTGTCTTCAAACTCTTAATCTCTATTAAGTCCCCACACTCTTGAAATATTTTGAATATCTATTCACCCTTTTTCTCCTCATTTAATTCTCTAATTTATTAGGTAAAGGTGAAGGGTTAGTCTTAACAACAATTAGGAAGTTAGTATTTACCTTTGACCTAAATGATATATCATTTTTTGCTTCGAGCTCCTTCTCATCTTCTTTTACAATAGCAATCCTTTGAGTAGTCTTCTTAGGATTCTCAAGCTCCCTTCCCCTGTGTAAGGTTTTCACGCTAACATTCCTTAGATATACCTACGGTTGAGCTGGTTGTGTCTCTTCACTTTGTGATGCTAAGTGGTTGATAGCTATCATCAGCTGACCAGTCTTGCTTACCAAGTTCTGGATTCTAGAACTTGTGTCCTACAGAAATTGTAGAGTATTAGTAGCAAAAGACATATCTAAACCTTCCAGAGATGTACCTGAGTTTGGATCAAAGGCTATTAGTATATGTGAGAATTGTTGTGCATCCTGCATCCCATCTAGGAAGTAGTCTTGCTGGCTATTCTATCCATAACTAAAGTGCATATGATCACTCCAAACTTGGTTATAGGACTGAGAATATGAATTATAAGAAAATTTTCCATCAATAGCATTGATAATATCCAATAGTGACATACTTCCTTCCATGTATCCTTTTTACAGACAAACATAAACAAACATGAAAAGATAAAGTAAATGTAAAAACTAATTAGAAACAAATATATTAAAAAATCCAATTAAATCAAGAACAAAAACTAAAGCACCACACTCCCTGGCAACAACACTAAAATTTGGTAGCAAGTTGTAACACCTCACAAAATAACTAAAGTTAAAACTATAGCTAATGATGAGTCTAGGTTGATCCCATTGAGAGTGTATATAAAGCTGTTGTAATGAAACAAATTGGTGTTTAGGATATTTGGGGGGGGGGTCTTGTTGATTTTTGAATAACAAAATGAAATTAAATTAAACTAACAAAAGCAAATTAAAGTAAACAATCAAAAACTGATAAAAATGATGAATGCGTTAGGGATCTAGTCTTCAGTTCAATCTCAGCCTACACATGAATAAGCATATTTCATTGTTTTGTTATTCTTATATCTCTCCTAACAACTATTAATCGTAGGTTGGCAACAATCTCTGTTAACCCCAGTTTCCCTTAGATAATGTTCAATTAAAACAAGCTCTTTAACTAAACCTAGTTGTCGAACAACCTAAATCAAGCTCTTTAGATTTAGTCGGAAAGTCACATTATGAGTTAGGAAAACATATAAATCTAAGTAATAACCACACAAGCTCAGGTCATTTAACCTATATTATGTTATCCCTAATTATTTAACACCATTAGTTATCATAAATGAATCCAAACCTAACAATTATGTATTATATTTAAGATTCTAGTGGTGGTTTTACATAAAAACAATCCAATGAACACATTCAGATCATTCTTCCACAATAACCAATTCAATAAGCATAAACTAACGTAAACAGTTCCGAAAGAGTGAAAGAACAACAAACACAGTGTAGATACGTGTGTTCTTCAGTGTCGATTTCACCTTCGAACCAAGTTGGAGAAGTTTAGCTTTATATGGGTCTCCAAAATATGCATTTCTACCCCTGATTTTGCTCCCAAAATGATTTATTTTTCTTTTTTGTTAAAAATTTCCTATTTATACTAGAAATTAGGTTTCTGGCCTAGATCATGAAAGTTCACGACCATGCATCTTGAGTCACGGCTATGAATGTTACACCGCATCCTATACTTTTCATTTTATGGCATTTTTTTGTCTCCTCTTCACTTTAATCCTTCTCCTTCTTGTTCCATAAAGAAAATTGAGTGTGAATCTTAAGAAGACAGCTTAAAGAATGTTCTTTCAACTCACTTTAACTCTTCTGCCTCCAAATTGTACTTAAACGCAAATATGAACCAAAATGAGTTTCTTAAAGATTTCATAGCATTAATCACTAAGTTTTATGGAATAAAAGGACAATCAATGAAGCATATATCAATGACCAATCAGAAAATGACATGTGTGTGATGAGTCACCAAAGATGACCGACGAGAAAATGACTTGTATAATGCACTAAATGAGTTAACCTTGAGAGTGATTGTGAGACTGAAAAAGAAAAGGAAAATAAGAGAAACCAAGGTGACATTTAGCCAAGGATAAAAGGAAGAAGAGGGCTGCTATTTTTGATGGATTTGGAGTTTGATTTGGAGGAATTTTGATCAAGTATAGGTGCTTATCAATTAGCCAAGATATTGAAAGAACAAGTGGTAAGTTTTCCTCGATTAAGCTACTAGTTTTGAGAGTTTTTGAGTGGGATGGACTTATTCATAAGCAATGGTGGCTTTCGACTTGCCATGGAGTAGATAATAAGCTTGGAACGGGTTGAAAGCAAGAAAGTAAACCAAGAAATCAAACTTGAAATAATTGGTCAAGGTTAGGGTTTTGTGATTAAAAATTGGTTTGATATCATTTTCTGTGTTTGGACTTCAATTCATATATGTAGGAAGCTAATTAGTTTGTTGAAAATAAAAATGAAATTGATTGGTGGCCTAGAATATGAATTTGGACTAGGTGAAGTTTATGTAAGTTTGAGGATTTTTGTGGTTAAATAGTTGGAGATGACAATATGTGAATTAAATAATGTTATAGGTTTTAAAACATGTATTTGTGATATGATATGTTAAGAAAATGGAAGGATAATTGATATGTATCAATTCGGCCAAGCTAGAAAATTGTTGGAGAACAATTGTAATTTTTAGTTTGACGTGTTTGGATGATGCTTGGTATGGATCTTAGGTGAATTGTGTTGAAAAAATTGTAAACAAACTGAAATGATAATATATGTGTGTGTGGTGAGGGCAATTCGACCTTAAGAGGAAATGTAGTTGCTAGTGTGAGTTGTTGAATTTTGATTATGGTTAAGATGTAAATAAGCTGAATTTTAAGGTTGTTATTGTGAAAAATCAAATGGAAAAAGTTAGAATTAATAGCATTACATATTTGGACATATGGTGAATTAATTGGGTGAGATAGTGTTCTGAAGAAATTGATGAGATAGAATGGGTAAAAGACGGTATTTAAGTAATTTTCGAAGTTAGATTTTGAAATGGAGAACAACAGATTAAGTTATAGACGTTAAAGCGAAAATATGATTAGTGCACGTGTTCTGCGATCAAACACTAATCTCAAATTTGATTAAACCGAAAATATAGTTTTAATGCCTTACTTCTAAATTTGGAAATAAATCTCTAAGAGAAATGCAATTTATGTAGGTAAAGGAGAGGCATAGGACGCGTGAGTGTACTTGGCTATAAATTTGTAAAACCATGAATGTCCTTTAAGTTGATTTTATGCAAATGAATTTTATTTTATCATGAAATGAATATTTATGTTGAGTTTTATGTGAATGATATATTACAAGTGAATATTGCCAGTATCAATTTATGTTTTAGCAATATATGAATTTTAGATGGAAATTTAAATTTTATATGATCTGAATCTACATTGAAATTATGATGTTTGTTGATAAAAAAGAAATAAATTTTTAGCTTATGGTACGCCTTGATGGTATTACAAATTTACTGGTTGGAGGACCCTAAAACGTGCATGGCACTATCTGTGGGGCATCAGTTACTAACAAAGGGTGGTAGTATGCCTATCAGTAATCTAGTGAGTCGCCCTCTGCACTTATTGGATATATATAGTGCCAGCTAAAAATTGTTACAGGTAAGTGATGTAAAACTAGCTCAATAACTACTAGTTTATAACGATTAACCTATTAAGAGTAATCTATGCAGAACCAACTTCACAACTAGTGGTTAACCAATCGTGGGTAAACAATGTAGATCTAACTCTATGACTTTGTAACTAGGGCACTATATGGTACGAATTCTAGTGGTTAACTTATTTTCAGTATAAAAGTTTTCAGAAAAATTGTTGCCACCACTATTTATTGTTTAAGGAAAAAGGAAAATGAAAACTTTTATATTATAAGTTTAATTTCAAACAAATTTTGAAATGATATTTTTGAAAAATTGAAATTGTGTTATACGAAATGAAATGAATTTTTTTAAAAAAGGTTTAAATTGTTAAATATGATTTAAATAGAGTATTTAATGCTCACTGAGCTCATTTAACCCACACTCTATTTAATGTTTTTAAAATAAAACCAATCAGGTGCATATTTAGGGGCTTCAGCAGTAAGGATTCCACCTTACGAGTAATCAACTTCGTCATGTGCCACTATATAGGCTTTTTTTCCTTATAAATAATTTTTGGGAACTATTGCATATCTGTGAATATGTTTTGAATGTAATTTTGTGTAAAGAATGCATATATATAAATGTTTTTAAATTAAATGCATGAATATGTTTTAGTTTTTTAAAAAATTGATTGATTGGATTGTTTAAGGTTGCTTGTGAATGAACTTGACGTCCAAAATTTGTAGCGAAGAATTTGATGTGAATATAAAAATGTTTTTAACATTTTTAAGGACTTTGGAAATTTTGGAATTATCAAAATGCAGCCTTTATATTGTCGAATTTTAAATAAAATTATTTTAAAAACTTGTTTCTTTTATATATCTTAATCTTAAGGTTTTTTGTTAAAAGGGCAATAGGCTTAACTCTACAAGAATTTTCAAGATAGATTAGATATCAACTAGAGGGCCACAATCGGATACTGAGTAGGCCACCTAGTCGTTTCAGTAGAGGGGCCTATCATAAATTATATAACAATGATGATACTTTGGTCGAATATAATAGTGATGAAGAGTTGAATCATAATGCAATTAATGACGATGATTTTTCAGGATCTTGATCAAGATAATTGAATGTAATAAAAGTGTTCTTTATATTGTTTGAAATGTGATGTTGGTATGTTTATGTTAATGTGTATTGTTGATGTTTGAGCTATATTAATACGGATTGTTAATGTTTGAGTTATGTTATTGCGTATTATTGATGTTTGAGTTATTTTAATAAAGATTGTTGATTATTGAGTTATGTTAATGTGGATTGTAGATAATTGATTTATGTTAATACAGGTTACTGATGATTGAGTTATGTTAATGTGTATTGTTGATGTTTGAGTTATGTTAATATGAATTGTTGATGATTGAGTTATGCTAATGTGGATTGTTAATATTTGAGTTATAGATATCCAATATAATGACACCTGGTAGAAACAAAGAGAAGAAGGTGACAAGTATCAAAATTGTTCTTACCCAATAACAATCAGATCAATCAATTCCTTGTCAAAAACAACAATCAACCTCATCCACCAATGAAGCAAGTCAGCAACAACGTCCTTCTACCTAAACTAATATAGATGTATATGTAGGTTTGTTAATCTTCAACACCTACAAATAGAATTTGTTGTCAGGTTCTAATATCAACATCAGAAAAAAAAGGTAAAGGTATAACTAGAGGTTGTGAGTTACAATGAATGAATGTTGCAATGAACAACAAGTTGTGAATAAATATTGATACTTTGCAAAGTCGTCCTTTAGACAAAATTCAATCAGCAAAATTATCTTGTGACTTGGGGATAATTGCCATAACAGAATTACCTTGCTTGAAGCATGCTAAGGAGTTGAAAGAAGACAACTTGATCGACAATGCCTTGGATAAAGTTTCAATAAAATTTCAATTTATTTAACTATATGTAATATTGTTTCACTTATTTTAAGATAATTACACTTTTACTTATTTTTCATAGATGAAATTGAATATCGTCGGTATCAACAACCTTGATGTTTCAAACTATGTCACTTCATTGTCGAAATAAAGGACCAAGGATTGTCGTTATAGGCTATAATAGTATTACAAATCTTTTCCTTCTAATGTGGAGGCAAGATAGAAATGCTCCAGAATAGATATCTCCAAAAAATTGGAACAATTTGTGAGATTATTGGGCTGGCCTATCCCAACATTCAAGTTTGTTTTCTTTCCCTTCACACTTGTTAGATAATTTGATGACTATCTTTTTTCTTTATTTAGGAAAAATGTGAGAAGGCTATAGTGAGAAGAGGACAAATGAAAACTCCTTATAACCAAGGCTTTAAATCATTTGTTTTCGTATGAAATGAATAAGTAAGATATTCATTTGCAAGTTATAACTATATCAATAAATACTATATTATTTATTATGTATTGTATGTTTTTTTTTAATAAAACAGAGTGAGAAGGAACTACTTGGACAAGAGCGTGATAGGATCACACTCTATAAACTCACTCATTATATGGAAGGTCAAGGGTAGATGTCTGATGAAGCGCAAAATAACGATGTAAATATAAAATTTTGTTTTAAGTTTAAGTTTATTTATTTTTGTAGTACTAATTAATAAAATTTGCATTGAATATTGATCTTGTTTTTTAATTTTCTAATAAGATGAAATAGTTACTGTAACATCAATGTCTAAGGGAAATGAGGAAAATGTAGAAGACATTTGCAACAAAGTGTTAGGTACACGTTTCAGATATATCAAAGGTCTTAGATAGGAAAATGTAGAAGACATTTGCAACAAAGTGTTAGGTACACGATTCAGATATATCAAAGGTCTTAGATTGGGCCCTAAGTCAATTACTTCATCCTCATCAAAACTAGCATACATGCAACATCTTAAAGAGGAAAACAAGTTGCTTAGAAAAAATTTGGTAAAGCATAAAAAGTAACAAAAAATTACTTGGCTCGGATTATGTAAGTAATGAAGATGAAAGTGAGTCTGAGTGATTAAACTAATCTTTTTATTTATTATTTTGTGTATAACTATTTTTGAAGTTGTAATTAAAATATTGTAGGGGAAAATTTTAATGATACTTTATTTTTATAATACAACACTTCAAATTATCAATTATTTTGTATAATTTTATAATAAATTAACAAAACATTATAATTATTATATACAATAATATGGATTTAAAATGTCATAAATAATGATAATTCAACAAGGTATATCATTTCGTTAAAATGTAAATTAAAATTTTGACTATATTTTACAAAACGTAGCTAAAAATATTTGGCTACATTTTTAAAACCGTAGTTAAAACTTTTTTGCTATGTTTTTATAAACGTAGCTAAAAACCTTTGGTTACATTTATAGAAATGTAGCTAAAAACTTTTGACTATGTTTATGAAAACATAACTAATAATTTTTAGTTACGAATACTAAATGTAGCCAAAAGTATTGGCAACAATCTCTAAAAATGTTGCTAATAATTTTGCGCTACGACAATAAAACGTAGGAAAAAAACTATTAACGATGATTAACTAAAAATGTCACCTATAATTTTCTACTACAAGGATTTGGTGATTTTTTTGCTACGAATATAAATCGTCATGAATTATTATTATCAATGATTTTAGGACTTTTAGAGATGATTTTTTCATAACCAAATATGGTTTCTGTTGTAGTATATATATGCATAATTATTATATGATTAAAAATGATTATATTTTGTGTTGTCAGAAATGAATTTAATAACAAGTTAGACTTATATTATACCTTAATTTTGTAAAATTATTTTTTAATGCAATTTAATATTATGTCTTGATTTTATAAATACATTGATTAAGACCAAATACATATTTTTTTATATTAAGATGTATCAAATGTTAAATATTGATATACGTAAGTTACAATTTGAGGAGACAGTTAAACTGATATTTTCTTATTATTTTAATTTTTAAGCATAGCTCTTTTTCTAACTTAATTTATGAAAGCATATGTTATGACTGATAAGTAGTATAGTAACTTGTTGTGGTACAAGTTTGTGCAAAATCTATGTATCAATGAGGACAATTAATAGATGATACCAATGTTTATCTTCGTTTCAATTAGGTTTTATGATAGTATATTAAAATGGTGATGTCCTGTAATTAGTGCATAATGACTCAAGCAATTAAGTTTGTTGTTAACAATAAGATATAAAATTATTATTAAAGTTACTATATAAAATAAATGTAAAGAGGCATATATTTATGTCACGTGCAATGACTAATATTATATATTTTACTTTAATTATATACAATTAACTTTTAATTCCACTTAAAAATATAAAAGCTAATTTTTATAAACAAGTGATTAATTAAAAAATAAAATTCCTTCTTTTTTTCTTAGTGACAAATTTGAGTTAAATTATGTATAAGTCCATTACGTTTTTCTTTGAATTGAATAAAGAAAATAGTATATAGTAAAATAAAAATATAATGAATAGAATTCTTTTCATTTAGAATTTAAAAAATTCATTATAGAGAAAATAAGAATAATAAACATCTATGGAGAGGGCCTCTCCCATGTGAGATAAAAACAACTAGGAATACACTAAGCACATAGCAGAAACAAAATGACAACGTTCAGAGCTACTATAGTGGAGATGGTGCGATGTCGTTTACGTAATTAGGGTAAAATGACTCTCTCCTTTCTTGAAGCTTCAAACGATTACTCAATTGGGGAGGAGGAAAGATACTCAGGAGGCGCGACTCTACGAAGGTGATATGGTGGATTCTTTTGCTCATCTCTCTACACGAAGGGAGATCTCATCTCAGGTATGCATAATCAACTCGATAATGTTTTCAATTTTTTAAGATTTTGTGAATCTCCGAAGATTAGCGAACTTTATATGAATATCAGGGTTCTAAAGGGGACAATAGTGAACCTCCCTACATGACTCGATTGGTGAGGTGGTAGATCTAAAGGAGGTATGCCAAAATACATTATGATACCTACAGGTGAGTCAGATTCCTTCTAATCTTCAATAGTTTCCTTCTTACATGAGTAGGAGAATTCGAGAATCTACTTGGAACCCAAAAATAGCTATGTTTGAGAAACTATTTCCTTTTTTGTATCCCAGATTGCATGAACCTACTGTAGAATACTGTGATTTATGAGTAAACATATGGGATTATATTCTCTATAAGAGAGCCAGTCCTTTGTTGTTCCCTAATTTTAGCAATAGAGAGTTCTATAAAAAGAGAGTTGAGTGTTTGATCTCCCTTTAAACCTTCGATTGTTTCTCTCATTCCAAACTGCTTGAACACAAGTTACTCTAGGTTGCAAAGAATACAAATCTTAGAAGAGAATAGGAATTTCAATCTATCCATAATGCTAATCCTGTTCAACATAGCTAGCCAAAGGAGAAAGCTTGCATTTGGTTTGAGAACCTCGCTCCAAATCAGGGAACACTATCCTACTCTTCTATAATGAGGAATGGGAAAAAGTCTAAGTTCTTCTAAAGAGAGCATCTAGTTGGCATTTCTAATTATTTCGTGAAGCTTAGCTCTCTTAAGGAACCTTCCTAACAATGATCTTACCAACTGATTATGAATTAATACCCCTTGACCTATCCAGTTATCATACTATAGAGAGATTCTTTCCCCTACCCCAATTTAATATGTTGCTGAAATTCTTCCGTCAATTTGAGAATTTGGTTGAATAACCAAGAGTATTTGTCTTTGATCTTTAGAGCCCAAAGACTCTCACCTTTTAATATGTAAATGTGAATGTAGTGCTCCCTTACCGCAAAGTACACACCGGGACGCCCGGAGGTCATTCCAGTACATATCTTACGATAAGGGCGAGCTACGTTCGATTACTACGTTCACTTCATATGGCATCATATCATTATTCGCTTATAAAACATTATAAGAAACCACAATATTTTTGAAACTTACTTTTCCTCATTTCATTTCTCAAAATCAAAAGTTTACATTGTGCCTTTCAAGCTTTACTATATGTACATCAACCAAAATCTAGTACAAAGGTACTACATGAAAGAGGAAAATATGTACAAATCTATCTAAGTCATCCAAAAATCCCAGCTGATCGACCTTTGAGCCATGACTTCACTTTCTCAACACAATCTACACGGTAGTGGAGCCACTCAGTAACTAGCGTCGTCTCTCGGTCCTGAAAAATTAACATTACAATTTTGATGAGTTTTGTTAACTCAGTGAGGTAACTATCATCGATGGTTTACTCAATTCATGCAACACATCAATTCACATAACAATTATTTCACAACTATGCACTTTGCATAAGTGTCACATTTTCACTCAATATAAGCAAATTGTTCAATTAAATTGATCACACAACAATACATATGAAATGCTTATGAGACCCTTTCCAATTATTACATTGTTGTGACCGAGTGCTTGAACTGTCCCGTATCCAATTGGATACTGGGCTTATTAGTCGTTGAGCCTATGGCTCTGAATCACTTTCGAGTTCTAGGCTCGGTTTCACTCGTTGAGCTTTAAGCTCTATCGGTGGCTACTCAGGTCACAACTACCATTATCTGATTATGCATTCCTGAATGGCATACATGTAACACAATTCATCACAGAATAAAGCACATAGGTCTCATATTCACATTTAAGCAGCACTTCAATATCACAATTCCCAGTACACAATCTTCAGACCTCCTGTCCGGAATCCACAATCAAATCACAATCATTCATTATTCAGAGCATAAGCAAGAGCAAACAATAATTGAGAGAAACCGTTTAGGTTACTCACCAACTGCTCCCGAAGTTAGTGACTAGAAGTTCCGGCAACGTTTATGGGTTGACGTTCCAGTTGCTCCTCTATAACAAATAACATATACATATATCACAATTTGTACCATGAAGGTATTTCATAATGCATATGAATGAAATGAAATATGTACAATGCATGTTCATGACGATCCGGGTATTTATCCATCAATTCCATCACAAAAACATTCTTATTACAAAACTCATCTTTTCCAACTCACACTTTAGGGTCTATTATTCATACCAAATTAGGAAGTCAAGATGAAGTAATTTGATCATACTCCCTTATAGAAAGGTGTTCTTCTATGTCTTATGATTCCATTGACACCAAAATCACTCAATTTGTTTTAGTAGATTGGGAGATATACCTCGAACATTGGTGGACTGTTCTAATTGCAAAACAATGTACTAAACCCAATTCCATCTAGACTTTGACCCTCTTAGGGATTGAATCAAAATTTAGCTTCTTCATATACTTTGTAGACCTATTTCTCTAATTTACTTCAAAGGAATAGTCATCTCATTTGGAGTCCTATAGGTCCAAATATAAGCAAAACATTGAAGTATGCTCAGTAAAACTACTCCCGTTGATAATGTTCTAACAGACTCCAACTCTTTCTTTTGATCAATATCTTTCAATTCAACATCAATTAATACCAATTTTTATGGAGATGTAGTAAAATGTGTTAGGAACTTATTTCTTTAAGAACCAAGTCATTTGGAGGTCTAAGGAATGAGTTATGGTCAAAAGAAGCAACCAAGTTTAAGACCTCAATCAAATTGAACCTAGTTTGGCGCGATTACCATAACTCTTGCTTCAAATCTCATATTGCTTTAGTTTTTAGACCATTAGAAAGAGGACTTTGAGATCTACAACTTTTCGGAAGGCCACAAAACGAGATTCGGCCTCTAAGATGCTCAAAAATCACGATTTCCTAAGTTGTCCCGTGAATGTACAGACATTGTCGAGCAAAACTGCCCAAAATCATCCGAGAAAGTCCGTTAAACGGACTTCCATGTCCATTTAACGGACATACACTATCCCAAGAGTGTTTTTACACCCGAGAAGGTCCGTTTAATGGACCTAATGTCCGTTTAATGGACATATGTCTCCAAAACCTTCCTCCAAAGCCTCTTCCAAGGTTCCTACACTTATTCTATCATCATATATACCCATAATCTTCTCAAATTCACTTTTT
>JANKYE010564144.1:0-11478 GCA_032467995.1 Erythroxylum dillonii | reverse complement strand
ATTAAGAAAGTTAATGAAATATCTGATATACCCTTATTAATTACATGTTAAAGTGCCTTGAAAATATAATCTATGTAGTCTGTGTAATTAAGATGTGAGAGAAATTAAAAGGTAATTTTGAAAGTAAAATTATAAATATGCATAAAAAGTCACAAACGACACTTACTTTGAATAATTAAAATCTCTCTAAAGCGACACTTATTATAAATAAAAGGGAGTAAAAAATAAGGAAAAAATTAAAGAACGGGAGATTTACGTTGAAACCTTTCCCGACCTCACTTCAATCTTGTAAACTTATCCTGACATCGTCTATGATACCAAACAGGAACTTCAATGACAAGAAGCGCATGAAAACTATGAAATGGATAAATGAAGCATTAGAGGTCTATTTAAGGAAGTCCTTGGACTACAATAACTGTCATTTCTACAACTTTTTTTCTGAACTAGACAATTATTTAGACCATCTTTTCAATTTTAGCGTATCAGCGCAGAGAACCAATTTGAGATTTCATTCCAGAAAATTTTAATGCAAACTGCAGTGGATGGGTAACTTCTATTTTCAATGACAGTCTCAATTTGAGAAAGAATGGCTAATATAACCGTTGATGTAATGCTGTAGATGGCATGTTCTTGTATCTTTTTATTGACTCTTGTCCCAAATATTTTAGCAAATTTAAAAGAACGATATCTATTGAGTTTGATTCCAAAATTGGTTTATGACCTTCAAGCATAGCATATACATAAAAGATGCAATTAATATCCAACTTTTAGAGTTCCAAAAGAAGGAAACTTCATGGATTCATTGCTGAAACAAGATGAAGATGTGTAACTTCAATGTTTGCAAATCAATGAATATAAGAACAATTTCTCCATCAGAAGGCAGATTGAGTTCCAGAAATCGCCAGCCAGATGAAAAATAGCCAATCCAATATGATATTGCACTAAAGATGTAGGTTTAAAACATATATAGAAAACCACAATTGTACTGTCATCTAGTCTCTATCCTTTATTAAGTTGTTGATCATGCTTACTAAAGGAAGAGTTCCCTTTGCCATAATCTCTATCCTAGAAGTATTAGAAGCATGTGCAAACAAAGAAAGCCCGAAAACTATAAGCTCTGGGAGAAACAGTCGGGATGACAGAAATCCGTGCCAATAACGTGGTTCCAAATCAAAAAATGCATCAAAAAATCTTCTTGTTGCTGCTAAATCCAGCTTCAGCAGAATATCCATGCCAAAACAGAAGAACTCCCTTTGCCTCCTCCTTTCTTTGGGCCATAAATCTCTCCATACTTGTGCAGACAATTCATTTCCTATGATGCTTCGATTAGAGCTGAGGTATCGAACAAGAGAATTAGCTACAATTGGAGCCGCTGCAAGAGTTCTTGCAACCATATACCCAGTTGAAGGATGCACCATCCCGGCTGTACCGCCTATTCCAACAACCCTTTGAGGGAATACTGGAAGAGGTCCACCCATTGGGATGACACAATGCTCATCCTCTTCAATGCTTTTCACTCTTATTCCTAGATGCTTCAACCTGGCCACCATCCTTTCTTGGATATCTTCTAAAGGTAAACCAGGACGAGCTACCAGAGAAGTTTCCTCGAGAAATATCCTGTTTGCCGAAAAGGGCATCGCATACAGAAAAGTAGGAATCTTGCTGTTTCTCTCTTTTAATTCCAAATTGATGTTCAGATGGGAATCTCTCCAGTCCATGAAAACCATCTTATCTATGTCAAATGGGTGGTCCTCCACGTCAGCTAAAATTCCATAAGCCACTTGGTAACCAGGATTATACGGTTTATCATACTGAACAAGGGATCTAGAAAAACCAGTAGCATCGAGAACGGTAGCTGCCTTGATTGTGACACCGTCTTTGCAAATTAACAGAGATTTGTCCTCCTCATGTATAACTTTGATCACTTTAGTTTGGTGGAATTTTACACCATTGGACATGCATTTCTGTAGCATTTTCGACTTCAGATACTTCCTGTTAACCCTCCCATAAGGTCTATCAAGATCCTTTTTTGTGTTGTCATTAACGTATACAACAGCACCAGGCCAAGTGGTGTCAAGGCAATCAAGTAAATTCATAGCCTCAAATTCATCCACCCAAACTCCATAATTATTAGGAAAAATCAATTTGGGAGATGGGTCAATCAAACAAACTGAAAGACCTGCTTCTGCAACTTGCTGTGCAACAGCAAGCCCAGCAGGGCCACCACCAACTACGGCAAGATCGGTGACAAGGCCCTTTGACGGGTCATACAATGGAAGGTCATACTCAAGATTTTCCTTCTTGGTTTCAGGAACAAGTTCCAAAAGTGCACTACTCCTGACCTTCACCCCACCATTTCTTCTCCTTTTAGAACAAAACCTGAGTTCTTGGTTTTGAACCTTTGTGGGTTTTATATTACTCACTTTCTCAGGAAACCAATGAAGTTGAGGCAGGAATTCAAGCCTATTATGTGATTTCAACAAAGTATCCATGGATTTTCAAAACCAATCCTCAACACCACTACTAGATCCCAACTGGGTCACCACAAATTTCTAAGAACACATGCTGTGAATGCAGTACTCAACAGTTCTCAACTGCTAGACAAAAACGAATTTCAGAACAATCACCAAGAAGTAAAAGAAAAACTAAAGCAAGACGTTTTAAGTAAACTCAATTTCCACATTTCATTAGCTATTCAAGAATAAAAAGCATGGTATTATAAGAAAGTTGTGAACTTTACCAAGAAGAAGAGTGCAAGAACCATTCTTTACACCTTAAAAGTTGCAGAAAGAATGAAAGAAGCGCACCGGGTGCCTTTGGCTTGAAGGTAAAGCTTTCGTGCAATCCATCCACTAAATACAGGAAATTACAAACAAATATCTAAGTAATTAATATTTTTATTTTCAGAAATTAAAAAAACCATTTTTATACTATAAATCTTGAATCTTGTGCATGTTTCTTACAAGGGAAAGCAGATTTTTGGAAATGGGAATCAATTAAATCATTGAAAACTTACAATTTAAGGAACTTCAATGCCTTTTTTATATTCCTTGTTATTTATTTATGGAAAAGAAAATTCAGAAATTATTTTTGGAAGAAAGTGGGGAATATATGAAAATCTTGTGAGCCTTATCCTTCCTTATCGGATGAATCGTGCGGTGGGCCCCTTATTCCACGTTTCGACCACAAACTTCCACTTGTCCTAACGTGGGACTCAAAAATACAATATTATTTTTAGCACATCTTAGTTTGAAATTATTTTTATATTGATTCACTTTTTTCTAATTTAGTGTATCATTTTTTTTGTATTAGCTAAAAAGAGAATAAGTACGAATTTGATTTAAATAATATAAATTAAAAATGGATCAAAATAAAAAGCTGTCTTAATTAATAATTTTAAATTTACTCTATTAATTTTATATTAAATTAGAGAGATCATTTAATTCTTAGGGATGACAACTAGATTCGGGTACAGCCTGCCCTAGCCCTAGCTTATGCTACCAGATACTGCTCGACCTAACCCGAGATCTTACGCTTATAAGTAAAATGACATTTTTTTTGTATTTTAATTTAAAAACAAAAAGTTTAGGAAGGGCTAAATCAATTTCAGGTCTAGCAAAGTTGAGCTCGGGCTTGGGTCAATCTGCCTCAAGCCCGATCGATCAAGTTGGTGTTTGTCGTCTCTAATTTTTACTATAAATTTTACTTCTTAGTCAACTTTCCTACTTTCATTAGAAATTTCACTAAAGTGAGGGGTTAAGGATTTACTAAAGTATGCAATTTTATACCTATTGTTTTCAATACTCATAGAAAAAAAAGTTTTAGAAAAGCAATTAAAAAATATATGCATTAATAATTGTATAAATAAAATTAGACTGATACTATTATCTTAAATTTAAATTTCATTTAGTGATATAATTAATTAGAAGAAAAGGTTTATTAAACTTTTGATTTTTTTTGCTTTCTTGAAGTTTTATATTAATAAATTTAATATAAAATTAGATTTATTTATTTTTCAATAATGTCTTTTAAATTATCACCTCTATACATATAAATTATTATACCATTAATCATATTTATAAACATGTTTAGTATATGATTTTTTTAATTTGATGGTAAGATTATGATTATTTAATTTGTCTATATTTTGATTATTTACATGTGTTGACAAATTGAAAATAAAGAATTTTAGTAATATATGAAATTGGGAAAAAAATGAACTTGTCTCTTTCCTCTAAAACATATTTATTAGACCCTCTTGCTTTACAAGTAGAATGTCAACCTACTTAAAAATGTGTGAGGCATGAACTTTATTAATCATTCAGTCCAACGTTAATTAAATAATTATTGGAATAAAAAGTAAGAAATGATATAATTTATTATTTAATATTACAATGAAAACATTTTTCTACCTCTAAAATATAAATTTTTTTATCACATTCAAATATTTTTGCATTTAATTTGGTTATATTCAAATTGAGTGATTTAAGTTCAAGTTGAAATTTATTTAAATTATTTAATATTTTAAAATTTATAAATTAAAAATATTATTATTTTAAATAATTATACTACATAAAGTTGCTTTAATGAAAACATTCTAATCACTTGAATCACATTTTAAGTTTACTATTTTAATATTCAAATTCTAAATAATTTAAATTCGATTTATTAATTTCAAAGAATTTGAGCCAAGTTTTGCCAAGCCTAATGTTAATGTTAGAGAAACAGATTACGCAAAATCTGAAAAAAGATTCCAAAGTGGTCTTGCGTCCGACAAAGGCTCGACCTCTTGTGATTTATGACGAAGACTCGTACTTTGTGTCTTTCAATGCATGTACCGTTGTACAAACAATTAAGCAATTTTCGATCAACTTGTCCGTCTGTACTCTGTACGGTGTTCCCTCTTCAAAGTTCAAACCTTTCGTATCCCAACTCAATCTCGGCACTGTATTGAGAATACGAGAAATGGGTAGCAGTAGATCCTCAAAAGATGATGATTTCTCGCTCTTAATGTTGGCGTCTGATCTGGGTGTGGACTCGATGCCTTTTCTAGCAGCTCAAGAGACTGAAGGAAGTCAGACTCGATGCCTTTACTTGCAGCTCGACTGAATAAAGTCAGAGAGACATAGAAGAAGATGAAGCTGAAGAGAAGTGGCACCATTGCTCTTGGGATATTTTTGACTTCTACGACCTTGACAACATGCAATTTTTTCCTGGTAATTGAAAGTCACTATCTTTATCGGATTGGTTTTGTTCAGAAGTTGTCTTTTTCATAGATAACTAGTTTATGAGTTTGTTAATGTCTTTATGGTAATGGTTTTGTTAAAAAGTTGTTGTCTTTTGAATAGTTAATTGGTTTCTTGAGTTTGTTCTTTGCTGTTGATTCGTAGTCGGGGTTAACATGATTTTTGTGAGCTATTACTGCTATTTAAAAAAAAAAGATTTTTGAATGAAAGCGAGAGTTGGGCTAGACAACTAGGGTTGAAACTATTGATCTTGCATGTTCTATTTTAGTAGTAGTATTTTTTCACTTATATGTGATTGTGAAGATGTTATGGGCTAATAAATGGATTATACTTTCTGGCATTCAAAGAAAAAGAGTTTGGAAGGGGAACGGGGTTGCTTGATGTAGGGATTTTAGGGGTGCACGGAGCAAGTTCAGATTGTTGAATGTTTGAATTTCTGACTGGTAATCAAATAAGAGTATGTTTTCAAATATAGGTTGGGGAAATCTTTACAAATTGATACATTTTTATCTTAATTTCAGAAAACAAAATTTCTTCTTTTCAATGAATTTGTTCGTCAAGGCTACGGATTCCCCCTGTATGCTTACAGCTGCTGCTTTGGCATGCATCTCCCCCTAGTTCTTTTGTTTGACAGCTGTTTTTTTTTTAATATGTTTGCATTTAAATCTTTACATTTGCAGTGCTCAAGTAGTAATTGGGGAGTGGTTGAAGAAGTTCATTCCCAGCAAATGTGCAGTGAATTACCTGAAGGACCATTCTGCGTTGTTTACATGCGTAGCACCGTGCAAAAGGAGAAAAAATTCTCTGCATAACTATCCTGAGGTGGATTTATGAGGAAGTACCCAGTGGAAACAAGGAAAGGCTTCAAGAAAGTGTACTTCATCCAACCCGGGCATCGCTCAAGACTTGCCTTTGCTACCCTTGGTTGGTTCTTCTTGATTGGAGGGTGAGTAGCTTCTAAGTTCAAGTCTAATGGAGACAAAACTGTGAAACCCAGTTCTGATAGAAGCAACTTGATAACTTCTTGACTTCTAAGAAGTTCTGGATTTTTTTTTTTTTTGGGGAGGGGGTGAGGAGTATTGGACTAGGGAGAAATTTTCAGCAACATCAGTGGTTCATCGAAGATTTGTGCTGGAATGTTTTGATGTGCTTTGAACTGTTCAAGTTCTGAAGTTATTATAGTGCATAACTTTATGTGCTGCATGAAGTTACATATCATTGTTATATCATAGACTATGCATGTTAACATCAGACATCAGTCACTACTTATGCTTTGCGAGCTGCTAATACTGAATCAATCTGAATTATAATTTATTTTGCAGATTCTTAATTGGGGAACCTTTGTGTACATGTTTTTGCATAAAAACCAACAAGTGGATTAAAACATTCCTGCTATCTGGGTAATTCCCATTCTTCCTATGAAGTCTGGAAGCGAATTTCTCAGACAGCCATAGAAGGCAATGACTTCTTGAATTGATATGTGCCAAGGTCTAGTTGATCAGATTTTGCCTTGACTTGTTCTCAACCATTTCATTTTTTTCGGATTTGTAGCTTGTACTGGAAAATCAAGTATGTAAACCACCTCTAGTATCTCTGGATAACATGAAGAGAGGAGAGATTGAGATTCTGAATTCATGCAGAAGCCATGATGATGTTCTTGAGCGTAGACCCTTGACAGATTATGGCACTGCACTGGATCCATTTCACTTGAACGAGATTCCTGTTGCAGCTTACTCATTGGGGAGGTATGAGGACAGGTGGGCATCAAGGGAATATTTCTCATTTTACACTTGGGAGGCTGATCACATTCAAACATTGGCTGAGCTAGAGAGTTAGGAGGGCTGGAATGATTGTACATAATCTGCTCTATCTAGATTTCAGTTTCTCGACTTTTATGTCTTTACTATAGTGATTTAAAATTTTGCTATCTTGGAACTATGCTTTTGTTACATAGTTTATTGTTTTCTGTGTTTTGCTTCTTTCATATATACAAGTCACTTTTGCTGACTGCTGAATTTCAACTTTTATCATGAACGATAAGATTTCTGTGTTTTGCTTCTTTCATACATACAGTTAAACTTTTGCTGACAGCTGAATTTCAACTTTTATCATGCACGATAAGATCTTATAGCTCAATATTCTAGAAGCATAATATTACTTGATCCGCCAAAATATTGAAAACCGTCTATGACTTTGTGCTCAAGTCGGACTGCTGTTGTGAAGCCACAAATTGGCTTAGCTTGAATATATTGCTAGGAATACCAAGCAAAAATCCTCATTGTCCTTTCCTTTCTAGGATAAATGGTTCCGTGTCAAAATGTGTCTTGGCACGAATTATGAAATGGATCATGACGATTTTCTCTGGATAGTTCCTTTCCTAACATTTTCAGTAAGAATATAATGTGCTTGTACAAGCATTTGCTGTCCTAAGCTTATGGGTCATTCAGTCATAAATCAACTTCCTAAACAGGATGTTTTACATATTACATCCTTAAAATGTAATATTGTATTGCAAGGCAACCAATTCAAGTTCCAGCTGTGATTGTTGGCTGTTTGAGAGAGTTGTGCCGGACAGAGACATTTGCAGACAGACAAATCAGATACAGATGGGTTGCAACGAATCCAAGAATGTTGATCAAGGTTTCCAATGTTTCACTTTTGTTCTCTGAACTCCTGTCTCATAATTTTGCATCCATTCTAGTTTCTAATGCTTGGACTTGATGGTAGCTTTTGTTTCTGAATCTTTTTCTTGTGACTTATGATCCCTTTAGCTGTGCACCAGAAGCATATGCTGGTTATTTGTATGAGAAAGGACAAGAAGGACATGAAAACTCCAAGAAAAAGAGAGAAATCTCATCCAGAGATAGATAAACATGTTACAAATCAGGAGGAAGATGACATAAAAGAGCCATTTCTTCTTATGAAAGCAAAACTTTATGCAATCAAAGAAGAAACTGAATCAGAAACTGAGCCTGACATTGAGTCCTTCTATTCAGCTGATCTAGAGCATAACTCAGAGAAGAAAGAACTTCTTTCTTCACAGGTGCATTGATAATGAAGAAGAATGTCTGCAGGTGTCTATCTTTCCACTTTAGCTTGATTTTCGTTGTGATAGCAACCAATTTTCTGGTGGCTCACTTGTTGAATTTCAATGTTATTGATAATGAACATGTGAAATATGTCTAAGAACTCCCTCTTAGGTCTGTTTGATCATTGCGGAAAGGCTTATAAAGATGTGGCATTTGTAAAGAGAGCAATCAATGAATGTCTATCAAGGTCTGGATTCAGATTAACCTTGATTAGAAGTAGCAATACTTCCCTCCCACTATGATTCCATTACTTCTGTGTTTTGTCTCTGATATTCATTTACACAGTACTAAGGTGTTCTTCACCAATGTTTATCGCATTTGATTATTGTCTAGGATTAACTGAGGATCCAAAATAAGGTTGATGTCTTATGAGGTTTTAAATTGTGAACTGCGAGTTATATTGCGTTGCATGCGATTGCAGCAATCGTGGATGATTTGGCACAATTGTGATTAATCACGGTAATAGTTTGGACCGCAACCGCGATTGCAGAGCCAGAACTTAAAAGCGTGACATATCATATTATAAAAGGTAAGTGATTGGATTAATTTAGACCATATTTTTGTCAAATTTTGTTTTCCAGTCATGCTGATTAACACATTGACTTAACGGATAGTCTAACAGAACTGAGCCTATCTGGTTGTTTCATGTTTTTGGTCTCATTTGCTTAGGCTAATTCTCACTTTTTCAGAAAACTTGGAAGAGCTGTTGAATGGCCAAACTCCCGAATAATGAGAAGAGGAAAATGTCAAACCATCAATATTTTATTGCATGATCATATCAAATAACACATATTAAAGGTAGTAAAGCTATAAAAATACATGAAGACAGCTAAAGGATTATACTGTTATGATCATTCGTAGAAGCAAGATTCACAAAGCCAACAGCAGCAGAGTGTGAAGAGGCTGCACATTTATTAAAAAAAAAAAACCAGAAATGAATCTGTTCCATTTTCCTTCAAAATGCACTAAAATCTTAAGAGATTGAACTTGCAAGACTTACCATCCTTCAATGAAGCTTCTGTCACCTTTCTTCTTCGCTCGAGGACAACATTTTTTCCCAGATGTAGGATTGGTTTCAGTTGGATACCCTTTTAAGAATATGAGAAATCAATCAGTTTCAACGCAATCCCAGTGCAAAACACAATCAAGCAACACCTGAATGAGAGAATGAAAGATGGGTCTAGAATAAGAAACCTGCAGGAGCTTTGTTCTCTTGTTTCTCTGAAGATGGCATTTTTAGATAGAAAAATAAAACCTTGATCCTGTAACCTGTGCACTATTTGCTCTACTATTGTATTGAAGAATGCAAATTAAGATCCAATCCTCTATATATATACCCCTTCAAGAACAAGCTTTATCACTTTTTCCTGTCACCAGTTGATTTTTTAAAGCTGCTTTGTTTCACTTGTTGCACTACTTCATATTCTATTCTGTTCTAAACCTGTTCAGATTTGATACTGTCAACTTCATTTTGTAGTATAGATAGTGTATAAAAAGGTATAAAGTTCGTCCAAGTTGAAACATGGATGTTCAAATCTAGCCTTGAGATTGTGATATGATCTGAGTTGGAAGGATAAAGCATCTAACTTTGCTCCGTGACTTCTTTTATCCAGCTCAGAAAATTGCAAAAGTGGATGCAGTCTGAATGTAAAACTTAAAGTGATCATCTAAAGATAGGTTTGATTTGGATTCTTTACGTAGGATGCATATATTTGATTTGGATTCTTTACGTAGGATGCAAGACAATATATGAATATAACCTCTCAGTTTACTTTTAATTGTCGGTTTTCAGATTATTATGTATATTCAACATTTCACACTCTGAAAGAAAAAAGACAAAAAAGAATATTTTAGAATAGAGAAAAGTCGCATCAATTGATAACGCTCATCATTTACAAAGAATATGTGCCTTACCCCTGAGAATATTATAAGCCAAGACCGAAAGCATGCTGTTTCTTAAACATATCTACATGTTTATACCAGGACCTGGATTAGCACTTGCAGGTACACCGAAGCATATATTCCCTGGTAAACATCACCCGGACGATCTGCTATTGGGAAATTCCTAGCATTGCCAAGGTTTTTGAGTGTCTCATCCACTCAGTAGTTTTCCAAGGTTAGACCTACTTGGGCTCAACCACTGAGCATAGACTTACCAGGTCAAAGCCTGTCAGTCACCTTGATGCAGTAGAACTAGCCTAATACATGATCACATGTATCTAAGAAATACTGTACAATTTAAAAGGATAAATTTCCATTCAATTATGAAGATTAAGAGTAAAAATACGTTAAAAATTATTAAAATCAAGCTTATCACTAAATTTTAATTTCCTGAATCGTCGAAAAGTCTCGGATGGAACATTACATTGGTTGCATTGAACCAACTATGTTCTCCAACATCACCTTTAGTTGGTTTGGAAGAAGTTATAGTCATTTCTGAGATGATGTCTCCAACAAGGGGCACATCATTATTTATTGCCATGAAATGGAATGGAGTCATTAGTTTTAGTGATGCTGAGTCTGACTAGGCCAGCAATCAAAATTTGTCCACTTCCTGGATCCTTCAAGTTTAGTTAATTCATGTGTCGCAATCTGAATTTATGCTTATTATTATTATTATTATTATTATTATTATTATTATTATTATTATTATTATTATGCTTTATTCTTGTATGTAAATATATAGATTCATAATCACTAAAATAAAAACATCCCAACTAATAATTATTATGGTTTTGGAATGTAATGTCTTTGGAAAAAATTTGTAGTTGTTAAATCCACATGTGTTGAAGGTATCATAGTGATATTGTGTGCTTTAAATTCAAATCAATAATTTTAAAAACTCATTAAGATTCTTAAGCATATTTATTATTATAAGATTCATCCTCAATTTCAAATATGGTAAATTTATAGGACTTCTCAAGAGTTTAATAAACTATCACATTAATTCCTAATTTTTAAAAATTATCAATTACCACTCATACGTTTTTTTTGTTAATATATTGTTCGTCCTCTCTACTGTCAAATTATCATTAAAAACCCTACTTATATATTTAAAAATGATGTATTAAAATTTGGAATTCGTTAGACCTTTGTAGTCTTAAAATTATCAATAATTTCCTATAGTTTTTAAAAATGACGTC